>BLSH010423897.1:210392-222536 GCA_018402905.1 Glandirana rugosa | reverse complement strand
TCTGCAGGACGTAAATACACATCCTGTCAGAATGGGGAAGCTCCCACCCGGCCGTATATATGCAGTGGCCGGGTGGGAGGTGGTTAAAAAGCCCTCCCTGGACCCATCCAATCTTGACAACTTCCGCCCCATCTCTTTGCTCCCCTTTTTATCCAAACTCCTTGAACGTTTATCTGGTCTACAACCGACTTTGCGACCACCTTGCTGATAAAAGCCTTCTTAATCCCCTTCAATCTGGTTTTCATCCTCAACACTCCACAGAAACTGCTCTCCTAAAACTAACAAACGATCTACTAATGGCCAAAACCAACGGCAACTTTTCTGTACTCCTACTCCTGGACCTCTCTGCTGCCTTTGATACTGTTGACTACCCCCTCCTCCTCAAAAAACTCCACACTTTTGGTCTCCGTGATTGTACTCTTCACTGTTTCTCCTCCTACTTATCCAACCGCACCTTTAGTGTTACTTGCAATTCAACTTCCTCCTCTCCCTTTCTCTGTTGGGGTCCCCCAAGGTTCTGTCCTTGGACCTCTCCTATTCTCAATCTACACCTGCTCCCTAGGTCAGTTGATAGCCTCCCATGGCTTCCAATACCACCTCTATGCTGATGACACCCAAATCTATTTCTCTACCCCTCAGACCACTCCCACCATCTCCTCACGTATCACTAATTTACTAACAGATATATCAGCCTGGATGTCACACCACTTCCTCAAACTATCCAAAACCGAACTTATAATTTTTCCTCCCCCATATGCCCTTTCCTCTAATCTCTCTGTCAAAATTGATGGCATAACTATAAACCTATCCCCACATGCCAAGGTCCCAGGTGTAGTTCTGAACTCTCCTTTAAGCCCCACAGCCATTCACTGTCCAAATCTTGCCGCCTCAACCTCCGCAACATCTCCAAAATACACCCCTTTCTAACAGACACAACAAAGCTCTTAATCCACTGCCTGGTCATCTCTCATCTCAACTACTGCAACTCCCTTCTCATTGGCTTACCTCTACCCAGGCTATCCCCCCTTCAATCCATCATGAATACTGCCGCCAGACTTATCCACCTTACCAATCGCTCTGTGTCTGCTACTCCTCTCTGTCAATCCCTCCACTGACTTCCACTCATCCAACAAATTAAATTCAAAATGCTAAAAACTACTTACAAAGCCATCCACAACTCAGCCCCCAGTTACATCACTAACTTAATTTCTAAATACCAACCTATTTGTTCTCTTCGTTCTTCCCAAGATCTCCTGCTCTCTAGGTCCCTCATCACCTCCTCCCATGCTCGCCTCCAGGACTTTTCCAGAGCCTCTCCAATCTTATGGAACGCCTTACCCCAAACTGTATGATTATCTTCTACTCTATTCGCTTTTAGATGATCCCTGAAAACCCTTCTCTTCAGCGAAGCCTATCCTATCCATACCTAACAACTGTATTCTCAATTTCTCCATCAGCTCACCCCCCCCCCCCCCAGTTATTACCTTTTGTCCCTCTTGACCCTCCCTTCTAGATTGCAAGCTCTAACGAGGAGGGCCTTCTAATTCCTCCTGTACTGATTTGTATTGTAATTGTACTGTCTGCCCCCATGTTGTAAAGCGCTGTGCAAACTGTTGGCACTATATCAATCCTGTATAATAAATAACATCATTTGACCTACACTAAGGTAAGGTCAATATAGGCCTTGCCCCATGACCCACATAGATATATGCTGCAGCAATCCTGCAAATTTCACTGCTGGTCTGAAATCTTCTACAACAGTAGTCTCCAAACTGTGGCCCTTTGCTTGCCTTTAGATCTGGCCCTTGGGGCACTACTCCATCAACTGACAGGGTGGGGCACCATTCCCCCTACTGACACCAACAATGGGGCCCTAGTCTTCTCATTGACCTCAACAATGGGGCACACTTTCCCCTATCGAAACACCCACTAGGTACAGTCCAGCCAACCCCACCAAAGCCTGAGGGACAGTATATTGGCCCTTTGCTTAGAACGTTTAGAGACCCCTGTTCTACAACTACCAGCTTCAACTCCAGGCAATTTACCCAGAAAGACAAAACAAGCTTCTCATAGTGTAGCATCTAAGACCAAAAACACTTTTAATAAACTAAAAGAATGAAATGACACTCACAAATAAAGTACACCAAACATAAGTGCACATAGTATTGTCGCCTTTTTAATAAGAAACACATTTGTTCTTTAGGTGTGTATAAAGATGGTCTTATTCCGCTTCCACTGTGGAGACGTCACATGCCTCCAACCCTGATGCATTCAGTCACATGATCGGTGGCAGTAGTCCTGGATTTGCTGGGACAGTTTCCCATCTGAGTGTTGTGTCCTAAAGACGCTGTGAATTACTGAGCATGGCCAGCAACTTAAAAGGCATAGTTCTTTTTCCAAAAACAAAAAATTGCCTATGCAGGTAAGGGAGAGATGTAGATAAAAACAAACTGTGCAGCGTTGACTAAAGTTGAATAATGCCCTTGCTAAAGGTGTAGGTCATTGATGTACTTCATGAAGCCTCACTAGAAAACCCCCCCAAAGATTGCTTCTCCTCGATATACCTTGTAGCTAAAGCCCCGTACACACGGTGCAACAGTCGTATGACCGAATGGCCCAAATCGTATGTTGGCTGATGTATCTCGCATACTGACATGCACTAAGCAATCGTACAACCCAGCCGAACGTAGTGACGTGTTACGAGTGTATAAAGAAGAAGCTCAGGTGCATGTAATTTGTGAAGTAGGAACGTAGGTTTACACGAACGGACACTTCCGGGCGTTCCTGACTTCTGAGCATGAGAGTTTGGCACAGTACAACTTGTTGAACCAACTTATCTGTACACTGTCGTAACCGCTTGTTGATACAAAGTTTTCTTGTTTGCTCATCCAACTTCTGTTGTACCACCATCATACATCGGCTGTTCTAATCACGCATAGTAACGATCGGATGATCGTACAACCATGTTCATACAACCGTCGCACCGTGTTTTTAAGGCTTAAGGCATGCCCAGTTGTTACTGTTCACCTTCACCATCAAAGGAGTGAGTTCTCAAACACTGAACTCAGAAGAATTACTGCATGGGAAGGGGTCCAAATAAGAGAAAGAGCCCACTCCTCTGATGGTGGAGGTGAGCAGTAACAGCTGGGAGTGTCTTAGCAAAATCCTAACAAGGCAGGACAGGGAGATGCAATCTCTGGCAGTTTTACAGTCAGGCTTCTTGAGGTACATAAATGACCTACACCTATAGCAAGGACATTATTTAACTTTAGTCAAAGCTGTCCAGTTTATTTTCATCTAGAGGTGTTCTTTACCTGCATAGGAAGATTTTTGGTGATGGTGAACAATGGCGTTAGAGGCTTAGGTTGCATTTGCATGGATGTACAACCATGCTACAAATCGCAGCAGCAATAAAAACAGATTCCTGTGCCTACCCCTCTCTAGGTCTTCCCTGGTGAGGGACCACCAATTCCCAATGCAAAATCCACCCAATCTAATTGACTCTTCCCCAGCTGCTGGCTCCTGGTCCCATCAGTCTCTACACACTCCACAGCCAATGTTAACACCTACTGAAGTATTCATATTACCTTCAAACCAGATGTGCTTTTATGGTGTAAAAAGAGGGATCAACATCCAAGCCTGCTACAGTTAAAAGAAGTAAAGCCTTTTAAAGAGGATATAAAGTCAAAAGGTTTTTTTTTTTTTTTTTACTTTTAGGCCCTTTTCATCGCAGCGGACCGATCGAGTCCACCTGTCCATTTTTCAGCGGACCCAACCGGAGCACACATTGTTCTCTATGCAACATGCATCTGCTAATACCCACTGGCATCCGATCCATTCCCCATCCATCCAGCGAATCAGATCGGATGGCAGTCAGATAGAAACGGACAGGCACTCAGTTTCCATCTGACTGTCCCATAGAGAAAAGCAGGCTGTGTCTGTCTCCTCTGCATAGCAGAGCAGACAAGGACCTGTCATCCACCTGCTCAGTGGAGAGATCTGCTCTTCCTAGCCCCTCCTCCCCCAAATACTTACCCGAGTCCTGTATAGATCCAGCAATGTGCCTACCTGCAGCATTGCTGGTTTTCTCTCCCTCTCTCTTCTGTCAGGCTCAATAAAGTCCTGTGAGGAAGGGGCAGGGTTGATTTGCACTGTGTGTGTAAATGGACACACACAGCCCAGCTCAGGAGTGAACCCACAAGTCTGCCCTGACAGCAAACAGCTTGCTATGGTGGCAGACATTGAAGAGGAGAAGCCAAGAGCGCCATTGGGTGACCCCAGGAAAGGAGGTTTGGGACTGCTCTGTGCAATGGTATTGCAGGTAAGTATTGTAGAACAGATTTTTGATTTTACAAATAAAAAATGAAGTGTTCACAACCACTTAACAACACTCACACACATCTGCTAAAGTGCAGCGCATTTCTCTGCGGGCTGGGAATATCTGCATTCCCCACCTGCAGAGATGTGAACCTAGGCTAAAGCACAATTGAAAATGCTTTGTTAGACTGTATGTGTACAATACGTGCAAAAATAAAATAAAAACTCTGCTGATCCTTACAGATGCCCAGCACTGTCTGTGCACTTATATCAAGCATTATTAGCCCTGTCTAGTTCAGTTCTGTGAAATACAGACCACCTACATGCCATGTTTAGGAGAAGCAGATGGGGGTGCTCTGTAATCCTGCTCTAAGGCGACAACACTGCTCCTCCATAGATACAGTATGGTGAGTGAATGCCATCACCCTACAGCAACAAGTGTGTCATTGGCTGGATCATCAGCCATAATAAAGAAAAACTGGCACAACCACCATACCCAAGACCTGGTAAGCTGCAATATATTATTAATAATTTAGCAATATAAAAATATCAACAATAATGCAATTCGGCTTTTGGGTTTTGATACACTTTTCAATTCAAGTGGCTTGGGCTGAAACGGTTAGATAATGGTCTTGGAGAGCACACATACAAACACAATGAAAAGGATAGACAACACTTTTAATATTTTTCTCTTATATATTCTCAATTTAACACATTTAAATAGATGAATGATTACGTACAGGAATACTTGGGGATGAGAAGGTCATGGAATAGGTACATAGTACCAAAACAGCTATTACACAGCCTCCTTGTTTTGTATATTACCAGACAATACATAAGGTAGTTTAAACAATCGCAGCTCGAGGATGTTATCTAGATAATCAATGATGTCTCCACTTCTGGAAACATTTAATATTACATAAAGTGATTCATAAGGGAAAGAGGGAAAAGAAAGCATATTAAAAAAAAAACATACAAACAAGAAACAAGCTCCACAAGGTGCCTCTTCTCTGGAGAGTGTATGCTCACTACTAAAACTACAGCATGTAACGGAGTGTTGCATCAAGAGCATTGCTCATGTCCTGAATCTGTATGGAGTCTTTTGGTGTGCCATGCTCTATACATACTTTGAAGATATCCTTTATAGCACTTCTATCTTTAAGATGTCCAACAATGGAGTTCAAGACACCTCGGTCATTGTGCATCCACAAAAGTTCAGAAGAGCATTACAAGCTCCTCCACCGAAAAGCAATCAGTTTTCCAAAAATGGAATTGCAATTTAAATATAAAAATACCTATAAACAAATAACTCCCTAAGCAATCTTCAATGTTTTATTACTAGATTTCTCAAACAATCTGAGTATGTGCAGACATTACATATCCACCCTAGAGAAATACCTTCAGATTAGTTTAAAAGGAAGGACCAACTCACCATCAGGGATTGCTATGAACGTTTTATCAAAAGAAGAGAAAAATGCTGTAAAATAGACAATGAATTGTGCCGCCCGAGGGCTGTAGGTCCACCCTGTTTATTATTAGGTTCCCAGGAGTCGATATAACAATGCAACTTAAAAGTTGCTGTAAGGTCTAGATCCTGTTTTGCAGGCCACAAACGTAATTTCACCTAGACACGGGATACTTAGGATAAGGGAATATTTTGCACAATGAGATGTATGAATGAAACATGTCATTATTAGGCCAGGTCTGCTTAAACTTGAAAGCTCTGTACCAGCTGTTGCGAAAATGACTGGTGTTGATTACTTTATGGAATGCCTCACTAACAGCATTGTTAGGGGACCCTTCACATTCTGCATCTTACTGTAGCCTTTATGCAGCTAACTACACCAGCAGGAGTACGATGCAGACCTGTGCAAAAGAGTATAATGCATATCAGTCGTTGCTGCACTTTAATATCTGACCCCCCCCCCCCAGCTTAAATTTTAAGTGCACCTGTCAGCCATCTAAACCTTTGTAAGTAAAAACCTTGCCAACTGCACTTTAGTGGCCACTATTAATGGAACGAGGTGGGCAGTAGTTTAGCCTAAGAGGGTCAAAGGGGCATGACCGAAAAAGGTCTGCCAATCAATGATCAGCTGACTGGTGTGTTTTGGTGGGGGGCAACCCCCTGTCACAACACAACAGTGTAGCAAAATAGATCTCTGTACTCACTTTGTATTGTTAGTACAATCTGAGCTCTTCAGGTTTTTGTTTTTTTTTATTCAGTCCTGCTGGATTGAACAGAAGAAAAACTACTACTAGTGTGTACCAGGCATTAGGGAAGTCAAGCATCTACTAACAAAGTGAATAAATAAATGAGAGGCACACAAAGCAGGGTTTCCTGCGTTGCGTTGGTTTATCTTATTAAAGATAATAGACACCGTGTGGTACCAGCTGATTGAACCTTTACAGATGTAAGTTGAAAAACAGCTGTCAAGTTCAACATCACTAACCCTAGAATCAGCAAAGATCATCAATGAGCACTAGACAGTTTTGGATGCCAGGTACTCTTGAAAGGGGTTGACCAAACCGGGTAAATCCTTTCACATGGGAACTTAAATAAGGGGAGAGAGAAGATGGGCAGAGCCTACCATAAAAACTGCTGCTAAGTAACTGCATGTTTTGGGTGAATCTACATAAAACTGACATGCAGAAAGAGTGGTTAGCATAATCTATGACATGTGATGTAGCTATTAGCACTAATGTAGGGTAAAGGTAGATGGCTGATAAGTGCAAGCAGTTACCACCAAATTAGAAAGATGCATAAAAATAGTTCAAAATGTAACAAAGGTTTAGTTCACATTTACAGAAAAACTAACACCTAAAACCGTACCCCTTCCCCCACCCAATCCCTGCTGTACTTATCACTGGAGATCCTCAGCGGTCCGGGCTCTTGCAGCCACATAGCACTGACAATTAGATTCTATCTGGCAGCGCAGGACAGAGAACAGAGAAAGCTGCAGGAATTTCAAATCCTCAGACCAGTGGAGCATCTGTGAAAGCCGTGACAGCGGAGGATCCCCAGCGATAAATACAGCAAGAAACGGGGAGGAGAGGGGATCCGGTGTTAGGTCACCTTTACAGTTTTCCTGTAAAAGGTCAACTAACCCTTTAAAGCTGAAATATGGGCCAAAACAATTTTGTACATTTGCACTGTAAAAATAAGTTGCCTCTAATGAAGCGTGCCCCACTTCTGGCTACTGCAGTCTTTGGTAAAGCTTTAACTTTTATTCAGCCTGTACTCCCAATGGTACCGAAAGTCTAGCAATGAAGCTTGTCATTTAGTAGAGGTATCACAGGAAGTCACTTGCTCAGCACCTCCACTATTGAGAAAAATCCTTGCATTCTTTTCACAGAATGCAATGTATTCCGTGAATGGAGGAGGTGCAGATGAACATCGCAGTCTCTCTCCTCCAATCAGAGCACTTTTCATTCAGTGTAAAGAGTACAAGGCTTTTTATGAATGGAGGGAGGTGTCAAGTGAGCTGTGATACTACATCCAGAACTACAAGTTTCAAAAGGAGATTGCGGGCTGATTTAAAGTAAAGGTAATAACAAGCACTGCAGCAGCAAGACATAGGACAAACTTCTGCGGAAGTAAATAATTTTTACTGTGCAAATTTACACATTTTTGGCCATACTTTAACTTTAACATGCATCAAGCCTGAATAAACGTATCAATAATCTTAATTTTACTGCATTAGGTCGATATTGAAAAAATATATCCAAAAAATGTCAGCCCGTATCTGGTAATACAATGCCTTCACACCATAGGAATTGTCCAAACTGAGGGACACTTTCTATCCAACTCCTGCCTTCTCCTGAAGAGGACACTCTGGGAATCATGTACTCCTATCCCCATAAGGCCAGCAGAGTGTGCTTTGGGGGGGGGCTGAATTTACTAGCACCAGCGTGCTGCATTTTTTTATGCACTCTAATTCATTCCTATAAAAAGGTAACGTTTTTACTGGCTGGTAGCAACTCTGTTATTGTGCCTTGTATGCCGTGAGTTTGGCATAATGTTTGTACTATGCAAAGCCATGAGTAAAGAATTAAAGGAAAAAAAAATTTACAGGAATTATTCAAAGACTATTCAAAATAAGGCAGATTTCGGAGTACAGGAGCCAAGGCTTCCAAATAGACTGGGCATTTCACCACAAGCACAAAAAAGCAAAAAAAGACTTTGAGGAAGGACTGTCAGTAGGAAATTAGGTGTGTGACAAGGTGTCACTGTATTAAACTATAGGTGCAGGCACCTTTGGGTCATATATTTTAACACAGATTTGCTTGAGGATGGGTTCACAACTATTGCATTTGGATGTGGAGAAACTCTCCGCATCCAATTCGCATGACAGGAGAGTTGCCCGGTTCTCAATGGAGCCAGTTCACATATCTCCATGGTGGCTATGGAGTGAATTGCACAGAGGTCCTGTATGTCTTTGGCTCCATTAGAGGTCCAAATTCAGGCAAAAATTTGGACCAGATTCATCCCTGAAACAGAGAATAGGGTCGAACCAAACCCCTGCTGTGTGCCACATGTGAATTAAGTGTGAACCCAGCCTTAAAATGACTATGTCACTCGCAATGGTTGTGTGTCTGAGCCTAGGTCCACACTGTAGCGATGTGGGAACCAGCTCGATTCCAGTGCCAGTCATCACATCTCCCCCACATGCAGTTCACACTGCCCTCTGTGAACCACTGTGGGTGTCAATACAATGTTAATGACACTCCCAGATCGGTTCACAGATTGCAGTGCGAACTGTGAATTCTCAAGCATGTGATCGGATTCCAGTGCAGTGGGAAAAAAAAAAAGTCCCTGCACTGTTTTTTCTGTGAATCCAATGTGAGTTCAGCCATACAGCTGAATGGCTGAGCTCGCATCGCACAGACATTCACATGAGATCGGCACCTGCGATGTCACATGCGATGTCTGAGATCGCTATAATGTGAACGTGGGCTGAGTGTTCAGACATATAGGGTGACTGCAAAATCTGGTGCAGCTGTGCATGGTAGTCAAATGGCTTTTAACTTAAACTTGTTCAATTAAGCTTTAACAAAAGAAATCTGGAAGCCAATTGGTTTCTATGCGGAGCTGCACCAGATTTGCACTCTCCAGTTTTACTAAATCAACCCCATAAAGGCAGCTGTCCATTAGCTCATTAGTCAGTTTGGACATCAATATGGTACCAAACTGTATATATGGGTTCAATAACACAATGGCTTCCCTCAAAGGAATATATATATGAATATATTATTTTTGGTTGTGTAAAACAGGTTAAAATGCCACTGACTGTTCTGCCAAAAAAAAGTCTTGGTAAGGCAGCCATCACTGATAGAGTGCCAAACCATACAAATCCTATTTTGTGTGTGTGCAATTGGTCTTATAATAAATACGCTGTTACCTGTTCTTAATTTACCACACATTACAGTAAAACAAAAATATTTAATTTCTCTTTGGAATCTGACAGTTCTTCAATGAAAAGTAAAAAGAAGTTGGGTCTTAAAATTTTTTTAAAATGTCTGGAAGGCATGTCTCTGTGTAACAGTTTTCACTTTTCTTTTCAGAACACATATTATGAAATTGACACATGGAATCTTAGGCTCCATTCACACTTGTACATCATCACATGACAAGTCATAGCCCATTCTTTTCAATGGCACCCATTCAAAATCAGTGCAACTTAAAGCCGCAGAGACTTTGAAAAGGTTCCTGCACTACTTTAGCACGACTTTGGTCCAGAGGAAGTAAAGTCAGGTGAAAGACGCACCAAAAGTCACATCAAACACACAGTAATGTGAATGGAGTTGATGCCATTGACAACACAGATATTTAATTTCAGATACTATTAGAGTCTGTCTAAAACCGGCAGCCGCACACATCATACGACTGCTGGTGGCGCTGATGCGCCAATCCCAGAGCATTATACGGTTTTGATTTTTTTTTTCTCAGAACAGTCAAAAGTGACATTTCAACACAGTTCTTTTTACAGCAGAAGTGTTGCGATGTGGTGGTTCTTATTGCAACACCACACTCAAAAAGGTATTCCACGCCGCTCACATACAGAAACCTTGGGGTGTGAACGGACACCATGGGAAGCAAGGTATTTTGCCATGTATATGGGCAGGAGCTGCACTGGAGACAGCTGTCAGCATAGCCCCAACTCATGTGGTGTGAACAAATGCTTATACATGAGACTGTGTGTGTAAATAACTCTTCTGCAGAAAAACATATGGAATCTGAACAGTTACTGTGGGGAACGTCTTCACTGCATTTCAATGAGTACTACTGTAATTATGAAAAATGAAGTAATGGAACAGATTGATATTCCATGTTAAATCCTGAATAAGACCACATAAATCTTCAATTTGCCACGTGTCTGCATCGACTATAGACAGTGAGGTCAGTATTCACACATGTGTCGCCTTCATATCAGTAAGTGCTCCGCACATAACTTTAAAGTGCAGCAGATTTCTTTCCACTGTGGTCAGGTTACTAGGACAATTCATCTTCCTTCACATTTCATATCAGTCTTGCTCCAGAAGGCTGCATCTTCTCCAATATTTGTTTCATTGCTTTGTAAGATTTCCGCAAGTAGAATACAGTGTCTTTAAGTGCAGGGAATAAATTCACTACAGAGAGGAATTCAGGAAAAGCCAGGTAATTGATCTCAGAGCTGAGGTGGGAAAAAATAAAAGAAAATTTTATAAAAATAAAAAACACACACTCAGCAAGCATCACAACTGGTCTCAAAATCAGCCAATAAATATGTGACATTTATAGAAGTGAGAGCAGGCCTGCACACCAGAAAGTTCTAATTCACATGTATGATTTAATTTTCAACATGAAAAAGTTTATATACAAGGATCACAGCACCATGGGGAACCAAGCTAGATAGCACTGAGGTAAACCTAACCGCTAGGCAGAGCATATTCAAGCAAGGTGCAGAGACATTATTGTCATATAAATGCCAATTGTTTTGGGGTGAAAACCCTTTATCAAATCCAATTTACACCTGGACTTGGCTAAGGGGTTTGTACCTCAAAATGCTGACTGTACCCCCCACCCCCCTCAGCCCCCACCTTTCTGCTACCAGGTGTCTGCTATCAGTCACTTGGTTATACTTTGCTTTTTGTATTCTACTATACTAGTTTGGCATTTATAGCACAATACATTCTTTTCATCTTGCTAAGTTTGAAGATGCTTTGCCTAGCTGTAACTATGTTATCTAGCTTAGATTGCTCATGGTGCTGAAATTTTTATGTTTGGTCTACACATCAGTGTAAAAGAAATTATTGGTATGGCTTTATACTAATCTTTTAAAGCGATACTAAAAAAAGTCTATTTTTTCATTAAAAATAAGAAACATGTTATACTTACCTGCCATGTGCAGTGGTTTTGCACAGAGCAGCACAGATCCTCCTCTTCTCAGGTCCCTTCCTCCGGTTGAGTGCCCCCACAGCAAGCAGCTTGCTATGGGGGCACCCAAGCTGAGCCACAGCTCCCTGTGTCCATTCAGACACAGGGCAACAGCCCGGCCTGTTCCCTTTCTCTCCTCATTGGCTCACTGACTCATCGACAGGAGCCAATGGCGCTGCGCTGCTGTTTCAACCAATGAGGAGGGGAGTCTCTCGTGCAACATCATTGAATCTAGATGGACCTCAGGTAAGTATTGGGGGCCGAGGGGGGCAGCTGCACACAGAAGGCTTTTTCTTTTAATACATAGAAAGCATTAGGATTAAAAAAAAAAATTGCCTTTACATTTTAAAAATAAAATATTACATGTGAAATGAACTATAAACTTTCTGGTGTGCCGACTCATCATATACGCT
>BLSH010423897.1:184089-199618 GCA_018402905.1 Glandirana rugosa | reverse complement strand
GCCACCTTCTGCGACAGCAGTTGTAAGGAAATCTCCCTGATATTCTCATAAGGTGGTTTCTGAAGAACAGAAAGCACCAAATTCAGATCCCACTGAGCCATCGGAGTCCTCCCCCGAGGCGCCACATGTCGCACACCCTGTACAAAGGTACGAATTAACGAGTGCAAAGCTAAAGGTCTCTGAAAGAGAATCGCCAGAGCCGATATCTGGCCCTTGAGAGTACTCAAAGCCAGTTTTTTGTTCAGGCCCTGTTGCAAAAAAGTCAGGACCCTAGACACGACATAAGAGCCTCGCACCAAGCTATGTAAGCCTTCCAGGTGCGGTGATAAATCTTGCGAGAAGTTTACGGAGTCGGCGACTCCCCTGTCCCTTAGCACCTGGGACTCAATAGCCAAGCCGTCAAAGCCAGCGAGGGTAAAGCAGGGTGCAAGATGGGCCCCTGAGACAGAAGATCGTCTCGCAGCGGGAGCCGCCAAGGGGCGTCTGCCACCATTTGCTCCACGTCGGCGTACCAAGTGCGCCAAGGCTAATCTGGAGCCACCAGGATAATTGGTATACCCTCCACCACTATCCTGCGTATCAATCGTGGAAGCAGTCTTATCGGAGGGAAGGCGTACAGAAGACAATAACGGCTCCAGGGGGCCACCAGAGCGTCCATGGCCACTGCCAACAGATCCTTCGTTCTGGACACAAAGGTCTCCACCTTGTGATTGACCCGAGACGCCATGAGATCCACGTCCGGCATCCCCCATCTGCGGCAAATTTGCTTGAACACCTCCGGGTGGAGGGACCACTCTCCCTGGTCCAGCGTCTGGCGACTGAGAAAGTCTGCCTGCCAGTTCTCCACCCCTGGAATGTAAATGGCTGAGATCGCGGGAACGTGAAGTTCCGCCCAATGCAGTATCAGAGCTGCCTCCGCTGCAGCTGCTGAACTCCTTGTGCCACCCTGATGGTTCACATACGCCACTGCTGTGGCATTGTCCGATTGAATTCGAATCGGACGACACTGCAATCTCACTGTCCAGTGGAAAAGGCACAATCTGATTGCCCTCAGCTCCAGAACGTTGATGGGGAGGCGGGCTTCCTGTGCCGACCAACGACCCAGGGCAGATAGATGCCCCGGGGTCCCTCCACAGCCCAAAAGGCTGGCATCCGTGGTGATTATCATCCACTGAAGAGGCAGGAACGTTTTCCCCTGAGTTAGGGCCGAGTCTCGAAGACACCAGGTCAGAGACTCCCTGGTCTGGGAGCTCAGACGGATCAGAAGGTCCAACCGAGGGGACCTGTCCCACCGAGCCAGAATCGCTCGCTGAAGGAGACGAGTGTGACTCTGGGTGAAAGGTATCGCCTCGAACGACGAGACCATGAGTCCCAGCACCCGCATACAGAACCGTAATGAAGATTGACGGTGTGATAAAAGGGTGCGCACTGCTGACTGCAGACACAGCAACTTGGCCGGAGGGAGGAAAACCTTTGCCTGCTCTGTGTCCAGAATTAGACCCAGATACTCCAGGCGACGGGATGGAGACACCGATGACTTCTGTAGGTTCAGTAACCAGCTGAAGTCCAGCAGTGAGGTCATTGTGATACCCACATTCTCCTCCAGAGCCGAGGCGGACTGCACCCGCAAGAACAGATCGTCCAGGTATGCCACTACCGCAATGCCTCTCTGTCGTAGCAACGCCAACACCGGGGCTAGCAATTTTGTGAAGACTCGAGGTGCTGAGGCCAGGCCGAAGGGGAGTGCCACAAATTGAAAATGGAGGTCTCCCACCGCAAAGCGCAGGAAGCGCTGATGGCGTAGATGAATGGGTACATGGAGGTACGCATCCCTGATGTCCAGGGACGCCAAAAATTCCCCCTGATGAAGGGCGGCCACGACCGAGCGGACAGATTCCATCCGGAATTTCCGCGCCCTGACATAACGGTTCAGGGCCTTCAGGTCCAGTACGGTCCGAACCCCCCCTTTCTTGGGAACCACGAAAAGATTAGAGTAGAACCCTCGAAACCTCTCTTCTGGGGGCACTGGTACAATCACCCCCTGGTCTGAGAGCGCCTGTACAGCCCCAAGGAGGGCCTCCCGGCATTCCTGCGGGAGCCCCAAATTTGATGGGAAGAACTTGTCTGGGGGTAGAGAGATTAACTCTATCCGGTGGACACCACTTCCCGGACCCAGCGGTCGGAAATGTGAGCCAGCCACCGGTCTGCGAACCCCAGAAGACGTCCCCTCACCCGAAACCCGGGTGGGGGCAACCCATCAGGCTGAGGAGGACTTGTCCTCTGCCTTTTCGGTTTTGCGCTGCCACTGCCGTCTTCTGGCCCCTGCAGCGACCTTACCGGACCGGGTCCCTTTACCTGTTGCGCCCGGGGCGCGAAAAAACTTCTTCTGTCCCGAAGGAGAGGGCCCCCTAAAAAGGGGGGAAAGGCAGGAACTCTCACTCACCACTCCGACAAACGCTGCGGGTAGCCACCCAGTCGCAGACCTTCCGCCCCCTCTTAAGCGGTATGCTGCGGGCCAGAAAATCGCCCTTCCCGAATTGCATCCGGGAGTGGGCGCAAGGGGGGGGGGTCGCCCCCGGCGGCCCGCATGGAACGGGCACGATGCAGCGGGTCCCCATACGTCGGGACTGGCTCGCATCAGTTGGCCAGGTCGAGGAAAGTACAGAGCCCAAGGACTCTCTATGCCCCGACCGGCTTCTTGATAGCAGATCAATTGCTTGATAGAAGACAAAAAAGTAAAAGAAATTAAAATAAAAAATGGTCACAAACAGGACCGCAATTCCCCTGAAGGGAAGCCAGGTCAACTCCTTGCAAACTAGGCATTGAAACTGAAGAGCTATGCTATGAGGGGGTTTATGTAGGAAGAGAGGACGGCCCCCATGGGAGGGGCCAGCTGTTTCTTTTCCCTGCCTAGTTTACTCCTAGTGGGACGAGCATAAACCCCACACGTTATGATGAGCTGCGTCTGTCAGTGAACGATAGGGGAAATGGCCGCGGCTATGGCAAAATGGCGGCGATCCGCATCGCCGCATGGCGGCTTCTAAGGCGCAGGGTGCGGTGCGGGGGAGGGGGACGGGGGTGTAGGAGGTGGGCGAAGACACCCAGAGGAGACCTGAGCCTAGAAAAAGACCCCCCACCGGCCGGCCCAAACCGCTACCAATCGCCCAGCCCCCCTCCGCGCCCCTAGGGGGGAGAGAGGTGGTCACTCACCAGTCCGACGGGCGTAGCGGGTAGCCACCCGGTTGCAGACCTTCCTCCCACTGCCGGAGAGGGATGCTGCAGGCCACAGGCCCCTGGACGGGAACAAGGTCCGGTTACTGGGCGCAAGTGGGGATCACCCACTGGCCACTCGCACGGAACTGGCACGACGCGGCGGACAGCGCCAAAGCTAAGGGTAGCTCGCATCGGTCGGCCGCGCTGGGGAAAGTTCAGGATTCTGGATATCCTCTATGTCCCAGCCGGCTTCTTGATAGCAGTGTTTATCAGCTAGCATGAGAAAAACAAAAAGCAGTAGCAAAAAAAGGGAAACTGCAGATCCCATAAGGGAACCAGGTCTAACTCCTTATACTAGGCATAATAAAACTGATATGCTTTGCACAGCAGGGGGGGTTATATGTTAGAGTGAGGACGGCCCCCTGGGAGGGGTCAGCTTGCTTTCTATTTGCCTAGTCTATTCCTGGTAGGATGTGCATATAACCCCACTTGTCAACGAAGGGCTGCGTCTGTCAGTGAACGTAAGAGAAATCAGCTCCGATGCCCAGCCAAGGAAAAAGAAGCCTTTAATAAGCTTCAGCTCCAGCTTTTTATTTGAAGGGTCCTTAACACCTGGGCATTATCAACAGGGCAGGGCAGGGATTTACTTAGGGATGGGACTGCTGCATTGACAGCTGGTACCCCCCTTTCAAAAAGCTTTCCTGCATAGGATATATTGAAAGGAACAAACAATCTGTCTGGGTGCACCCAGTCAGCATACATCACCCTCTCAAGTAGAGGGTGCAAAGCCAGCATACATCACCCTCTCAAGTAGAGGGTGCAAAGCGAATCCCTGCGAAATCCCCGTTGGAGGTAACCTGAATGCTGCACGTACCTTATGTGCAAGTACCTGGATCAGCAGCCTCTGAGATTGAGAGGCAGGTGTCCGACTGGCAAAGGATTCTCTGAAGCAGAAGTGTCTGCAAAAGAATCTACCAGATCCTCTGTAGCTACCTCCTCTCCCTCATCAACCCATTCTCACTCCAGAATCGGAGGGTTAGGGGAAGGAGACCTGTCACCTTTCTTACCCTGTGTGGTAGAAGCAATCATACCAGCAATCCTGGTTTCTAAGCCCAGCAAAGGCTGCCGGAAGGTCATCTTTAGTAACATACTATGAGGAAACAGATGAGGGGTCAGCTACCATACCAGACAGCCGCAGCGGCTCAGATAGCCCGGTCGCTTCTGGTCTCTCAGGGGAAGCAATGGCAACAGTGGTCTGACTAGCCTCAGCAAGGGCTGTGGTAACACACCTGTGCCTCTAACCTTATTACAGGCAGCTTCGCTCCCCCCTGTGCTTCTTGGAAGCCATGGCTGCAAATGCATGCACTGCTTTGCCCATGTTCCCCGAACCCAGCTTCCTGCCCAGCCTGACTCAGCTCCCACCCCTAGACTCACTTGCACCAGGAGGATCTTTAGCCTGCTCTCCAGCCCTGTCCTGACTTCCTGCAATCGTCCATTCACTTACCTAGTGAAAAGACTGATTAGTACTGGTGCTCCCAGTGTGGCAGGGGTTATATAGGAGGGGAACTTCCTGTTTGTTTTTTTATTTGATTACCAGTTTCCATTCACCTAAAGGTGACATATAACCCAGTATGTATAGAATATATAGCCTGCTGTGTCCCGTGATGTCCGAAAAAGAAAGCGAGTACCACCCCTAAGTGAAAATGTCCAAATTGGGCACAAAGTGTCAATATTTTGTGTGGCCACCATTATTTTCCAGCACTGCCTTAACCCTCTTGAGCATGGAGTTCACCAGAGCCTTACAGTTTGCCACTGGAGTTGTCTTCCACTCCTCCATGACGACATCACGGAGCTGGTGGATGTTTGAGATCTTGCACTCCTCCACCTAACATTTGAGAATGCCCCACAGATGCTCAATAGGGTTTAGGTCTGGAGACATGCTTGGCCAGTCCATCACCTTTACCCTCAGCTTCTTTAGCAAGGCAGTGCTCGTCTTGGAGGTGTGTTTGGGGTCGTTATGTTAGAATACTGCCCTGTGGCCCAGTCTCTGAAGGGAGGGGATCATGCTCTGCTTCAGTATGTCCCAGTACATGTTGGCATTCATGGTTCCCTCAATGAACTGTAGCTCCCCAGTGCCGGCAGCACTTATGCATCCCCAGACCATGACACTCCCACCACCATGCTTGACTTTAGGCAAGATACACTTGTCTTTGTACTTGACACCATCTGAACCAAATAAGTTTATCTTGGTCTCATCAGACCACAGGACATGGTTCCAGTAATCATCTCCTTAGTCTGCTTGTCTTCAGCAAACTGTTTTCGGGCTTTCTTGTGCATCTTTAGAAGAGGCTTCCTTCTGGGATGACAGCCATGCAGACCAATTTGATGCAGTGTGAGGCGTATGGTGTGAGCACTGACAGGCTGACCCCCCCCACCCATTCAACCACTGTAGCAATGCTGGCAGCACTCATACGTCTATTTCTCAAAGACAGCCTCTGGATATGACGCTGAGCACGTGCACTCAACTTCTTTGGTCGACCATGGCGAGGCCTGTTTTGAGTGGAACCTGTCCTGTTAAACCACTGTATGGTCTTGGCCACCGTGCTGAAGCTCAGTTTCAGGGTCATGGTAAACTTCTTATAGCCTAGGCCATCTTTATATTGATCAACAATTTTTTTTCAGATCCTCAGAGTTCTTTGCCATGAGGTGCCGTGTTGAACTTCCAGTGACCAGTATTAGAGAGTGAGAGTGATAACACCAAATTTAACACACCTGCTCCCCATTCACACCTTAGACCTTGTACCACTAATGAATCACATGAAACCGGGGAGGGAAAATGGCTAATTGGGCCCAATTTGGACATTTTCACTTAGGGGTGTACTCATTTTTGTTCAAAGAGTATGTATGCACCGCTCAGACCGTGTTCAGCTCCAAATTCAGTGCAGGTGCTAGCCCCGGTTCAACACCATCAATAGTAATCCCAGGTAGAAGAAGATGGCTGCACACCACACCGACAGGATTTGAATGAATATTCTTTTATTAGAATCGTCAAGCCAAAGCAGGTCACAGGAAAAGATGCTGGTTAATGTTTTTGCACGCCCACTGTGTCCTTGTTCACAACACATTGCATACTCAATGCAAGCTATTTAAGTGTCCAAGTATTAGTGAGGTACACCTGAAACAACCTGCATTGATTAGCTGACCAATGACACATCTTAGACACACATGAATAAAATCCTGAATGACCAGTGTAACAATAACAAAACAAAAGTGCATGTATAAAGAACCAATTTGATACAAAGAAAAATCAATTAACGAAAAATCAAAAATAAATAAACCTAATATACATAAAAACCAAAAAAACAACATAAGATGAATGAGACACCATACATTAAACATATTTGGCATGAGGAGAAATAAAAGGGGCAATATGCTATGTCAAATTGGTAAACGCTAAGCGCTGAAGCGTGTATCAAAAAAACAATTACTGGGGGCATATATTTGCTATAATATTTTATTGCTTCAATATTTTTTTGATACACGCTTCAGCGCTTAGCGTTTACCAATTTGACATAGCATGTGTGTCACAGGGAGAATAGGGAGAGGGGAACATTTTTAGGAAATTAGGCTTTGAATTTTGTATATTATAATACAGGATTTATACAGCGCCAACAGTTTGCGCAGCGCTTTACAAAATGAAGGCACACAGTACAGTTACATCACAATTTGGTACAAAAGGAATCAGAGGGCCCTGCTCATTTGAGCTTACAATCTAAGAGGGAGTGTCAATTGATACAAAAAGGTAATAGCTGTGGGGGATGAGCTTGATGTAGAAAGTAAAACAGTGTATTAGTTAGAAGCAGGATAGGCTTCTTTAAAGAGAAAGGTTTACAGGGATCGTCTAAAGATGAATAGATTAGGAGAAGGTAGGACAGATTGGGGTAGGGAGTTCCAAAGGATGGGAGAAGCTCTGGAGAAATCTTGGGAGGCGAGCATGGGAGGAGGTGACAAGGGAGCTAGAGAGCATGAGGTCTTGGGAGGACCGAAGAGAGCGGCTTGGTTGGTATTTTTTTAGTTACTAGGTATATTAGGTTTATTTATTTATGATTTTTCGTTAATTGATTTTTCTTTGTATCAAATTGGTTCTTATACATGCACTTTTGTTTTGTTATTGTTACATTGGTCATTCAGGATTTTATTCATGTGTGTCCAAGATGTGCGATTAGTCAGCTAATCCATGCGGGTTGCTTCAGGTGTACCTCACTAATACTTGGACACTTAAATAGCTTGCATTGAGTATTCAATGTGTTGAGAACAAGCACGCAGTGAGCGTGAGAAACGTTAACCAGCATCTTTTCCTGTGCATTGGCTTGACGATTCTAATAAAAGAATATTCATTCAGTGTGGTGTGCAGCCATTTTCTTCCTCTTGGGATTACTCATTTTTGTTGCCGGTGGTTTAGAAATTAATGGCTGTGTTTTGAGTTATTTTGAGGGGACAGCAAATTTACACTGTTATACAAGCTGTACACTCACTACTTTACATTGTAGCAAAGTGTCATTTCTTCAGTGTTGTCACATTAAAAGATAAAAAAATATTTACAAAAATGTGAGGGGTGTACTCACTTTTGTGAGATATTGTAAATGAAACCATGATTCATCCAGCCAGGCTACCTTTCTTGCTTTGTGGTGCAGTTCTAATGCTCACATGCTTATTGCATGCCTTTTAATTATGGACATGGGTCAGCATGAGCACCCTGAACCATATGGGGCTACGCAGCCCCATACGCAACAAGCTGCGATGCACTGTGTTATGACACCTTTCTATTGTAACCAGCATTAAAGTGGAAGGAAGGCTTGTGTATAAATAATGCCTCACAATCAGTTAAGCAATTTAAGTCCACCTGTATGAATAAAATTGCTTAAAGCTGTGTGTTTGCACCTTTTTTTCTTTAACCACTTCAGACCCGGAAGGATTTTCCCCCCTTAATGACCAGAGCGCTTTTTGCGATTCGGCACTGAGTCGATTTAACTGACAATGGCGCGGTCGTGCGACGTTGTACCCAATCAAAATTGATGTCCTTTTTTTCCCACAAATAGAACTTTCTTTTGGTGGTATTTGATCACCTCTGCATCACTTCTGATCACCGCTATAAACAAAAAAAGAGCGACAATAAAATGTCAAAAAAATATATAGAAAAAAAGAAACAAAAAATGTATTCATCAGTTTTGGCCGATATATATACTTCTACATATTTGTGGTAAAAAAATAAATAAAATAAAATTGTTGTTTGATTGGTTTGCGCAAAAGTTGCCGCGTTTACAAACTACGAGAATAAATTTATGGTGTTTTTACTATTTTTTTACTAGTAATGGCGGCGATCACGGTCACTGTCAGGGAAGGGGTTAACCTGCAGGGGGCAATCGAAGGGTTAACTGTGTTCCCTAGGCGTGTTCTAATTGCATGCGGGCTGGGCTGCCAGGGGCATAACAGATCTAACTGATCTCGATCACAGGGATCAGTAGATCACCGTCATGTCGCCTGACACAGCAGGGAACGGTCGTGTTTACAATGGTGGTTCCCCGCTCTTCTTCAATGTCCGGGACTTCCCTCCTCATTGACTGAGACAGCAGCACAGTGCCATTGGCTCCCGATGCTGTCAAAGTCAGTGAGCCAATGAGGAGAAAAAAGGGGGAAGGGCCGCGGCTCCATGTCTGAATGGACCAGGGAGCTTAGGCTCGGCACGGGTGCCCCCATAAAAAGCTGCTTGCTGTGGAGGCACTCAACAGGAGGGAGGGGCCAGGAGCACCGAAGAGGGAACCGAGAACAGGAGGATCTGGACTGCTCTGTGCAAAACCACTGCACAGAGTAGGTTAATATAACATGTTTGTTATTTTTAATGAAAAAAAAACAAAAATCTAGACTTTAGTATCACTTTAGCTCTTATTCACTTCCTGTACCATTATTTTCCCACACAGGACAATGTAATTTCACTTACAACTGAGCCTAAGCAAGGAACTAAACATTTTTGGATAAAGTGAAGATTGTGAAAAGGTTAGAACTTCTGTCAGTCCCAATGACAGTGGTCATAGAAAAAAAAAATAAAAAAACACACATACAACAACCTCCCATGATCGGTCCTAATTCTTCTGCAATCTATCCAAGTCTGCAAGAAAACTATAGTAAAATGCAATGAAGCGATAATTAAAGCAAACTGCTGCATGCAATAGGCATAGATATGCAATATCTACACAAAAATATAAAAATGATAATTGCAGTGCTCAATAAATAAAATGAGTATAATAAAAGTCCACCATACAATCTATGTTGCACACTGTCTGCAAAAACAGTGAACTGTACTGACCTTAGTATATTTGTCAGGTGGTGGATTCCACTGTGCCTGCTGCATGACATCATTAACAATCATTTTTGCTATTTTCCAGGCCATTTCTTCTTGGGCCTAAAAAGAGAAAATAGGCAGGTAACACATGTATGTCCTAATTTAAAAAAAAAAAACGAAAAAAAAAAAGCTATTAGAGAACCTACTGTAACAATCCTCATCAGAGACAGATAACCACTTGAATGCTGGGGTGGTGTTTATTAACCTGTGACAACCACTTTAACCTACAGGTAAGCTTAGAATAAGGCTTACCTGTAGGCACACTGCATATCTCCCAAACCTGTACGGTTCAGGATATATGCAGTGATTTTCATGTACTGACGTCATGTCGGCACATGCGCAGTGAAGAAATGGCCTCCGTGCAGTTTCTCCACTGACCCTGTGCCGTGAGTGGCGGCTCCCACGCGCACGCGTGACGTCACGCGACTCCGGCCAGTCACAAAGCTGGAGTCGCGGCCCCGGAAGGAAGAGAGGCAGAAAATGGACACGGCCTGGAGCGGGTACATCGCTGGACGCCACAGGCTTCGTTTCCAGGTAAGTGGCACATAATGGGCTACTATGCGATGCATAGTAGCCCATTATGCTTCTACTTTACAGGGTTATATTGAGGAAGTAAACCCAATCTGGGTTTACGTCATCTCTAAAAGGACATGCTATATTTACCTTAGTCCTGAATATACGAAATTTTGGTCACAATGAGAATGACATTTATGGCGTCTCTGGACAGGACTGCACCATCTTGTCTGGTAATTTTATGTACGCCCGCTCCCAGCTTAAAATGATGTGTAAGACCCCTTTCACACAGGCTTTCCGTTCAGGCCCACCTGTCCGGAAACTCCATGCAGCCTTATGGAGCGGCGGATGTCAGTGGAGACATGTCCGCTGACATCCCTGCTCTCCGATCCTGTCCGTGAAATCCAGACAGATGGAAACCCTATTTCCCATCCATCTGGAGAATTGGATCGGATGAAAACAGACTGGCGGTCCATTTTTGTCCGATCTCCATAGAGCAGAGCGGGGCTCTGACCGGTCCATCTCTGCTCACAGGGTCCTAAATAAGAACCATGAATTCTCGTATTTGTTCACTTATGGTCTGTTACAAGCATCATTGACCCTTTAGCTACCAATTATGTAAGGCTTATATCTGCAGCAGCATGGGCTTGAAAAGGCTCCTAGCTGCTATAGGAGTCAGGAGTGGACTTGCACTTCTTCAGCCAGCGTAAGCCCCTTTGTAATAGCAATAAAGTGAAAAAAAAACACATATCTTTAGGGCCATCATTCACAGTTAACTCTATACTAATGCCTAAAGCTTTTAAAGAATCACCAATGGACAACTTTTGGTAGCATGGGCGTGCACAATTTTAAGACTTGACCCCAGCCGGGGTCAAGCGGTGACATCACGCTGGCACTTTCTTTATTTGTGAGTATGTAAGCTCTTTTTATTAAAATGATTGGCAAAACTACTTACACTGTGTGGTTTCTCCCTCTTTTCCCCTCACATGCAAGACTGGCTTATAGTGCACATAGTATTCAGCTACAAGTTAACCATCCATTTTTCCATGAAAAAAATTCAATCCATTTATTCCCATGAGAGAGAATTATAGCGATATTAGACCTCTTGTATTATGAGGGTTTCAGTTCTGGTGAGCAATTCTATTTGGTGGTGGCCGGGGCAATGATTTATGTGAAGGTGATTTTAAATGTGGGAGTTCACAAATCGATGCAATTAGAAGGGTTATTCTGAGACTTTTGTGGATTTGATTTTTCACATTTGATTCTGGGCATATGAGGTGTTCACATGTATCGTTGTGCTCATAAGTTTACATACCCTGGCAGAATTTATGATTTCTTGGCCATTTTTCAGAGAATATGAATGAGGACACAAACATTTCTTTCACTCATGGTTAGTGCTTGGCTGAAGCCATTTATTATCAATCAACTGTGTTTACTCTTTTTAAATCATAATAATGACAACAGAAACTTCCCAAATGACCCTGATCAAAAGTTTACATACCCTGGTGATTTTGGCCTGATAAACATGCACACAAGTTGACACAAAGGGGTTTGAATGGCTATTGAAGGTAACCATCCTCACCTGTGATCTGTTTGCTTGTAATTGGTGTGTGTGTATAAAAGTTCAATGAGTTTCTGGACTCCTGACAGACCCTTGCATCTTTCATCCAGTGCTGCACTGACATTTTTGGATTCTGAGTCTTGGGGAAAGCAAAAGAACTGTCAAAAGTATCTGCGGGATATCAAAAGATATCCAAGGAACTGAGAATGCAAATCAGCAGTGTTCAAACTCTAATTCAAGAAGTGGAAAATGAGGGGTTCTTTTGAAACCACGGTCATGTAGACAAACTAAAATTTCAGCCACAACTGCCAGGAAAATAGTCATTGGCTACAGAAGAATAACGTGAAGGTTTTGGAGTAGCCATCTTAGTCTCCTGACCTCAATATCATTGACCCACTCGGGGGAGATCTCAAACGCGCAGTTCATGCAAGACAGCCCAAGAATTTCCAGGAACTGGAGGCTTTTTGTCAAGAGGAATGGGCAGCTTTACAATCTGAGGAGATAAAGCGCCTGATCCACAAATACCACAAAAGACTTCAAGCTGACGTTAAAGGGGGCAATACATGGTTTTAAGAATTGGGGTATGTAAACTTTTGATCGGGGTCATTTGGGTAGTTTCTGTTGTCATTATGATTTAAAAAGAGTAAATACAGCTGATTAAGAATAAATGGCTTCAGCAAAACACTAACCATGAGTGAAAGAAAAGTTTTTGTTTTATCATTCATATTCTCTGAAAAATGGCAAAGAAATCAAATTCTGCCAGGGTATGTAAACTTATGAGCACAACTGTATAACAAGGCAACGCATTGTATGGAGCAATTAAGGCTCGACAGGTTTGGTATCCATTTACTCAAGGTAACCTCATGTTTTACATTTTACAAAACAATTGGGTAGTGTTTTGTGTTTGTGCACACTAAAATTGTCTTTTTTACAGAAAATATTGGTTTAATAATCCATAGTCCTAAAGGACAAAATTGATACCATCACTATTTTATTCTCTAGGGTCCCTTGCTTAATACTTCTGTTTGAGAAGTGCACAAAAACACCTAAAAAACTTGTAGATTGTGCATTAACATTGTAAGCTTCCTGTGTTCTAATTGTAGGCAGTGAAACTAATTCTAAAGACTACAGACCAACTCCCATCTATATTATGGGGGATAGGAGAGAGGCAGAGTCTTGTAGGCCTGCAACAGATGGGTAAGTGAGTTTTGTTAGGTCAGAAACTGTTACTGACAGGATCACCAGGCAAAAAAAAAAAATGCAGCCACATTCATGAACTGAGAACAAACAATATATTACATTTTTGTTGGTACGCTCCAAAAAATACAGCTCCTGCAAGCAGAGCCTCTTGAAGACTACTAAGGGTGGAGCAGGAAGGTGAATAATTTAAGGTATAACTGCACTTTAGGGTCTTTCAGGGTCTCTTAAATCTGACCCTAACCATGGCCACGCTGCATTAAAAAAAAAAAAAAAGTATTAGTATGTAATTTACTTGCTTCAGGAGTCTTGAGCAGACAAAGCTTTATTCATTTGTTAATAACTGGCATAGAAAAGGTAATAAGCCTATAGGACTGAATGGAAATTGGGGTGTGCCACACTGCAGCGCTGAGCAGTTAGCGCTAAAGCGACGCTCTTTGGCGTTTTGAGGAGGAGCTTTTTAAAGGCACTTTGGAAGCGCTTGCCATTCTGTGCAATGTGCAGGGGTGTTTTGGAAGCGCCAAATACGGCGCTCCCAACCTGCCCCAAAGATGCTGCTTGCAGGACTTTTCCCATCGTCCCGCAAGCACAACGCCCCAGTGTAAAAACACACTGCACAGGATGGGAGGCAGTTTTCAGGTGCTTTTTAGAGGCCATTTCTAAAGTTACACAGCTTGAAAACTACCTCAGTGTGAAAGGCAGGGCTCGACAAACCCCAGGCGCCAGGTCGCATTGGCGACTAGATTAAGCGAACTGGCGCCTGGGGCTGCACTGCGGGAGGTGTCCGGTCCCCGTGCGCCACCCCTCCGCACGGACTAAGGCCACGGCGGCCGGTAATTGTGGCCGCGACTTTGCAGCCTTCACGAGCTAGGCATTTGGATTGGGGAACGGGCGCCCTCTTGTGGTGGCTGTGAGAAACACAGTCACGCTGAGTATTTTCCCCTGCCCGCACTGTTTTCACTGCCTGCCCATCTACTTCCCAGGAGGAGAAGTGGATTTTTTTGCGGGCTTCACCTGGCGCCATTTGAGTAAAGATGAGTGGACAGGGAGTGTGGGGCAGCTAGCTGGAACAGCCTCAGTTCCACTTGCACCCCCACAAAAAGATGATGTAAAAAAATAGGATTTTTTAACTTACCGTAAAATCCTTTTCTCTGAGTTCACTGACAGACACATCCTTCTCATTGACAAGTGGGGTTTATGCACCTCGCACCTCCTACTAGGAGTAGACTAGGCAAAAAGAAAGAGCAAGCTGACCCCTCACAGGGGACCATCCTCACTTCAGCATATAACCCACCAGCTCTGCATAGCATATCAGTTCGTAACAAGCCGTACAAACGCAACACAGAGGGGTGGGTGCTGCGTCTGTCAGTGAACTCAGAAAAAAGGATTTTACGGCAAGTTAAAAAAATCCTATTTTCTCTTACGTTCACTGACAGACGCAGCCTTCTCATTGACAGGTGGGGATGTCCCAAAGCAGTGTCATTCAAAGAGGGGTGGGTAAACAAGAACAACTGTACCCAACAGAAACCTCTCAGGAGGCGCCAGCCGCGCCTACACCGCCGCCTGCAAAACTTTGCGGCCAAAAGCAGCATCCGCGGATGCTGAAACATCAACTTTCTAAAACTTAGCAAAAGTGTGCACCGAGGCCCGTGTAGCCGCCTTGCACACTTGAGACACCGAGGTTTGGTGTCTCAAAGCCCAGGAAGTGCTAATCGCCCTGGTGGAATGAGCCGTGACCGGAAAATGGGGTTCTTGGCCCCGAACAGTATATGCATGGGTCACCGTCTGTCTGATTCAACGGGATATAGTAGCTGATGAGGCCGTCAAACCCTTGCGCGGTCCTTCAGTAAGTACAAAGCATCAGACTTCCGAAAAGAAGCTATAGCCGACAAATACACCCGCAGAGCCCTTACTACATCCAAAGAGTGCAAAGCAATCTCCTTGGGATGAGACGGGTGTGGACACAATGAAGGGAGAACAATGTCCTCATTAATGTGAAAAGAGGAAACCACCTTCGGTAGGAACGAAGGAGAAGGGCGCAGCACCGCCTTATCCTTATGAAAGCCCAAGTAGGGAGACCTACAGGACAGGGCCGCCAACTCAGACACCCGCCTAGTGGATGAGATGGCCACCAAAAAAGCCACCTTCTGTGACAACAATGGTACGGGAATGTCCCTGATCCTCTCATATGGTGGTTTCTGTAGTACAGATAGTACTAAATTTAAATCCCACGGTGCCAAGGGCGACCGTACCTGAGGAGCCACATGGCGTACACCAGTACAATGTACGGATCAAGGAATGCGTCGCTAACGGACGCTGAAAAATAGATTGCCAAAGCCGAAATCTGGCCTTTGAGAGTACTCAGAGCCAATTTGTTATCCAGGCCTGGCTGTAAGAAATCCAGCACCCAAGCTATGGCGAAAGAGCGGGGGTTCCAACCCCCCGCCTCACACCAGGCAATATAAGCCTTCCAGGTGCGATGATATATCTTGCGCAAAGTACACTTGCGTGCCTTAAGCATGGTAGGGATCACGGAGTCAGAGACGCCCCTATCCCTCAGCACCTGGGACTCAATAGCCAAGCCGTCAAAGCCAGCGAGGGTAAAGCGGGGTGCAGGATGGGTCCCTGTGACAGCAGATCTTCGC
>BLSH010423897.1:172346-184079 GCA_018402905.1 Glandirana rugosa | reverse complement strand
ACAGGGCCGCCAACTCAGACACCCGCCTAGTGGATGAGATGGCCACCAAAAAAGCCACCTTCTGTGACAACAATGGTACGGGAATGTCCCTGATCCTCTCATATGGTGGTTTCTGTAGTACAGATAGTACTAAATTTAAATCCCACGGTGCCAAGGGCGACCGTACCTGAGGAGCCACATGGCGTACACCAGTACAATGTACGGATCAAGGAATGCGTCGCTAACGGACGCTGAAAAATAGATTGCCAAAGCCGAAATCTGGCCTTTGAGAGTACTCAGAGCCAATTTGTTATCCAGGCCTGGCTGTAAGAAATCCAGCACCCAAGCTATGGCGAAAGAGCGGGGGTTCCAACCCCCCGCCTCACACCAGGCAATATAAGCCTTCCAGGTGCGATGATATATCTTGCGCAAAGTACACTTGCGTGCCTTAAGCATGGTAGGGATCACGGAGTCTGAAACACCCCTATCCCTCAGCACCTGGGACTCAATAGCCAAGCCGTCAAAGCCAGATAGGGTAAAGCAGGGTGCAGGATGGGTCCCTGCGACAGCAGATCTTCGCGAAGCGAGACCCGCCAGGGAACATCTGTTACCATCCGCCCCACGTCGGCGTACCAAGAGCGCCGAGGCCAATCCGGAGCCACCAGGATTGTCGGGATCCCCTCCGCTTCTATCCTGCGCAGTAGCCGCGGTAGAAGCTTGAGGGGAGGGAAGGCGTACAGAAGCCGGTACCGAACCCAAGGTGCTACCAGTGCATCTGTGTCGGCCGCCAACGGATCCCTTGTTCTGCACACGAAAGTCTGCACCGTGTAATTGAACCTGGATGCCATTAAGTCCACGTCTGGCGCGCCCCCCCTGTGGCAAATCTGGCGGAACACCTCTGGATGTAGGGACCATTCCCCCGATCCAGTGTCTGGCGACTGAGAAAGTCCGCCTGCCAGTTTTCTACGCCCGGAATGTAAATGGCGGGAATCGTCGGCACGTGAAGTTCTGCCTAGCTCAGAATGTGGGCCGCTTCCGCAGCTGCTGCCGAGCTCCTTGTTCCACCCTGATGGTTTACGTACGCCACTGCTATGGCGTTGTCCGACTTAACCTGAACCGGGAGGCCAAGCAGCCTTGCCGACCAGTGGGAGAGACAGAGCCCGATCGCCCTCAACTCCAGCACATTTATCGGAAGGCGAGATTCCTGCACCGACCAACGGCCATGAGCAGACAACTACCCCAGGACCCCTCCCCAGCCCGATAGTCACGACGGACGCCAGCCTATCGACCAATTTAGGGGGAGAAACAACTTCCCCAAAGTCAAAGCCGGGGCCCAAAGCCACCGGGTCAACGACCCCCTGGTCTGATTATGCAATTTGATCAGCTGGTCCAGGGACAATGTAGACTTGTCCCACCGTAACCGGATCGATTGCTGTAGGAGCCGAGTGTGACACTGGGCGTACAGTATCGCCTCGAAGGCCGAGACCATGAGCCCCAACACCCGCATACAGAATCGTAAGGAGGACCACCGACGTGACAGCAGGGTATGCACAGCCGCTTGTAGTATCAGCATCTTGGCCGGAGGTAGGAACACCTTTGCCTGCTCCATGTCCAGTATTAGACCCAGATATTCCAGTCGACAGGATGGAGTCAACGTCGACTTCTGCAGGTTGATCAGCCAGCCGAAGTCTCTCATCGAGGCCATGGTGATAGCAACATTGTCCTCTAGAGCCGAAGCGGACTTCGCTCGCAGGATTAGGTCGTCGAGGTATGCTACCACAGCAATGTCTCTCAGCCTCAATAGAGCCAACAGCTTGGTGAAGACTCGAGGAGCCGAGGCCAGACCGAAGGGAGGTGCCACAAATTGGTAATGTAGGTCTCCTACCTCAAAACGCAGGAAGCGCTGATGCTGGAGACAAATGGGAACATGCAGATAAGCGTCCCTGATATCCAGAGACGCCATGAAGTCCCTCTGGTGAAGGGCGGCCACGACCGAACGGACTAATTACATCCCAAATTTTCGCACCTTCACAAAGTGATTGAGCGCTTTCAGGTCCAGAACAGGCCTGACCCCACCCTTTTTTGGGTACCACAAAGAGGTTTGAATAGAAGCCGTGGAACCTTTCCCAAGGAGGGACCGGCACAATTACCCCTTGTTCGGACAGCGTCTGAACAGCCCCTAGCAGAGCTTCCCGACGCCCCTGAGGGAGCCTCAAGTTTGATGGGAAAAAAACCTGTCTGGGGGTAGATTACTGAACTCTATCCTGTATCCTGAGGACACCACTTCCCGCACCCACCGATTGGAGATGCAGGCGGTACACCGATCTGCGAACCCCAGAAGCCGGCCCCCCACCCAGTCGGGTGGGGGCAACCCATCATGCGGAGGACTTGTCCTCCAACTTTTCGGGCTTACGCTGCCAGGGCTGCTTGCCGGACCCCGTGGCAGACTTGCCGGGCCACTAGCCTTTGCCCGCCGAACAGGGCGAACGAAAAAAACGATTCTGGCCTGAGGAGGAAGGCCCCTGCTTCCGTCGGTAAATCCCGCCGCTTGGGTTCTGGAAGAAAAATACTCTTCCCCCCCGGTGAAATCCTTAATGATTTCATCCAGTTGCGCCTCGAAAAAATGACCACCCTGAAAAAGGGAGGTCTGTGAGGCCCTTTTGGACGCGTGGTCCCCAGACCAACACCGCAACCACAGGAACCGTCTGATAATGAGTGCAAAAACAGACATTTTTGACAATAGGGAGCAGGTCCAGGCTGCGTCACACAGGTAACGGAGCCCCTGCACCAGGTGGTCTGCACGCTGCAAAGCCTCAGGGCAGCACCTGCAGCCCAAATCATTGTGCAACTCCGTTGCACATTCTGTAAGCGACTGCGCCACCATGGCCGACGCCAGAGCTGGTCTCCTGGCTGCCCCCCCGCCACCAAGGACAATGCCTTGGACACCGCCTCCATCAGTCTATCGGCCGGACCCTTAAAGGATGGTGACCCTTCCAACGGAATAGTAGTCGCCTTATTCAGGCGAGCCACCGGAGGGTCCACTGCGGGGGATGCACACTTCTTCACAAGGCTGTCCTCAAAAGGATAGCGTACCGAAGAACATTTGGGCAGTGAAAGGGAATTCTGTGGATGCTGCCATTCCTTATACACAAACTGGTCAAAAAATTTGACATAAGGAAACACCTCAGGGGTCAGTGTCGGCTTAAAGGACCCACCAACTGTAGGTAGTCTCTTGCGACTCCCCAGCCTGGTCCAGTCGCAACAACACACGGATGTCGGTGATCAGGGAGGCCACTAAATGCCTTTTTGCGCGCCACTGAGGCCCCCTGGTCCTCTGAGGGCTCCAGTTCACCATTCGACAGCTCCACGGGGGCCTCTGTGACCACAGAGCCCCCTTCCGGTTCAGATTCCTCCTCAGAGGAAGGAGGGGGGGGGGGTTGGACACCTTTTAGTCACTGCCTTGGCACGGCTCGGTACCCCCCGGGCGAAAAAAACTCTCCAAAAATGGAAGTTAACTGGTCCAGGGGAACCAGAAGTCCCAGCGCAGCTTGCGCTTCTGCGGACCCCTCCGGCGAAAAACAGGTTTGGCTGCCATTGTACCACCGGAACTCTTTTAGGGCCTATGGGCCATGACAACCCACAATGCTGCCCCACCAAACTGCCCCACAGAGCGACCAGGGTATGCCCAGGAGGACTCTGCACCGCCGCCACCGACACCCCAGGGAAAAGTCAGCCATACCTGCTGATCTGTATGCTCCTCTTGGCCACCGTAGCTGTGCTGTCCACCGTTGTGCACACCGCTGATTCAGGAAGAAAAAAACGGCGCTGACAAGCACGTTTTCTAATAGCAAGGCACACCAAAGATGGCCGCCGAGCAGTCACAAGAGGCCAAAAGCACATGCTAAAATGGCCGCATCTACGGCAAAATGGCCGCCGCGCGGTCACTAGAGGCCAAAACATCCATTAAAATGGCCGCTGCTATGGGAAAATGGCCACCGAATGCGGGCAAGGGAAAATGGTGGCGAAAAAACACCGCATGGCGGTATAGTAGCGCGGGGAGTGGGAGGGGGGAAATAGTACAGGAACCTTGACCCCATGACCCTCCACCGGACTTACAGTACCGCTAGTCACCCCCCCCCCTCTGCACCCCAGAACTCACCATTCCCGACAGGCGCAGCGGGTAGCCACCTGGTAGCAGACCTTCCTCCCCCCAGGTGGGGAGGGATGCTGCCGGCCAGAACGCCCCTAGACGCGAGTGCAGCCCGGTCACTCGGACGTAAGTGGAGTTCACCCACTGGCCCCCGCACGGAATGGGTATGATGCGGCGGACCCCGCTAAAGCTAAGGGTAGCTCGCATCCGTCGGCCATGCTGGGGAAATTTCAGGATTCAAGGTATCCTCTATGCCCCAGCCGGCTACTTGATAGCAGTCTTCATCAGATAGCTTGAGAAAAGCAAAAGGAAGAAAAATGGGGAACCGCAGATCCCATTAGGGAACCAGGTCTAACTCCTTGCACTAGGCATAAAAAAACTGATATGCTATGCAGAGCTAGGGGGTTATATGCTGGAGTGAGGACGGCCCCCTGGGAGGGGTCAGCTTGCTTTTTTTCTTTTTGCCTAGTCTACTCCTAGCAGGAGGTGCATAAACCCCACTTGTCAATGAGAAGGCTGCGTCTGTCAGTGAACGTAAGAGAAATAGGTGTAACGTTTTTAATTTTTTTTTTTTCTCATCAACATTATTGATTATTCAATCTCCCCCTGCCATGCCACAGCCACACATCAGAAGGACCCTTTCACACGGGTGATCCGATCAGGTTCACCTGCCAGTTTTTCAGGCGGACCTGATGGACCCTTCAGGCTCCTCTATGCAGTGGCGGGTGTCAGCGGACACGTCCGTTGACACCCGCCGCCATGCTATCCTGTCCGCCAAAAAACAGACAGATAGTGGTTCTATTTACCTTAAGTCAAGCGGATCGGATGGAAACGGACAGGTGGTCCGTTTCCATCGATTGGCCCATAGAGGAGAGCAGGGCGTCTCCGCTCTGCACAGCAGAGAGATCCCTGCTGAGCAAGCGGATTCTGCTTAGCAGGGACACCAATGTAAAAGGGACCTAAGGTGGCACGAGTTCCTGGATCACTGGATCTCCTGTCTCCCCCACCTTGCTGCACTGTCCTTCCCTAGTGAGCCGCTACTCATCACACCATCAAGCCAAGTACACACAGGCTGAATGCCTGACGACATCAGCCGGATCAATAAAAACTGGCCGCCATTTGGCCAGAAGGCGACTGTTCGTCTGGCTTCAGTGAGATGAGTTTACTGGAAAATCAGCAGCTAACCAACTCTCAATCAGCACTTTCAGCCAATGGCCAACCCCCTGTCAGTACACAATAGCTCAGTAAGTGAGATTTCTGTACCAACATCAGATCAGCAGCACTGGAAAACTACTTTCACCTTTTTTTTATATTTTATTTAAAGTTTCACTAAGGTTTTGTTTAGATGCGCAGTTGGGTGATAAAAAAGTGCAGTAGAGACATTTTTTTGGCACCCACCAATGGCCTCCCTTAAGCTGCCTTAGGCAGATGAGGGCGTTTTACATGCCACAGTCAGGATGCATTAGGCATAATAATGAGTTTCCCCCATAACACGTTTTTAGTGTCACTCTTTCTGGCCAGCCTATAACCCTATAACCCGGTGTTACGTTGGAGTTATTGACTGGCTGCTCTGCTGTGAGTAAGTTAGGGTTAGGGGAGGCTCACAGCCCCACACTAGGGCTCCTAACTTTTTTTTAGCTGGATCCTAGATTCAAAGCAAATTTGTCAAGCCCTGGTGAAAGGGGTCTAAATAATAAATACTCTTAACACCCCTTTCACACTGGGACGGTTTTCAGGCGCTGCAGCACTAGAAATAGCCTCTGCAGCACTAGAAATAGCCTCTGCTCTGCACCTGAAAATGGCCTCTCAATGAAAGTCAGTGTCTCTTTTCACACTGGGGAGATGCACTTGCAGGAGAGGAAAAAAAAAAAAACTCCTGCAAGCAGCATCTTTGGGGCAGTGCGGGAGCAATGTATACACCGCTCCTCCACCGCCCCTGCCCATTGAAATGAATGGGCAGTGCTTCCATAACGGCTGTACACCGGTTTGGAAGCACCGGCGCTTTTGACCCCTTTTTAACCGCTGCCGCCCGAATAGCAAGCGCTGCTAAACGAGCGGTGCTTTAACGCCAACGCTCGGGCGACCCCTGTGTGGACTGACAACAGAATAGTAACCGCAAAACATATGAAAATACAAAGCCAAGCCATATCATGTTATTTTTTTCAGGTTAGGCTCAATCTAAGCAATGTGGGTATGAATACACCTACGGCAGGCAGACTGTGTGCTGTATGCATTTCCATGAAGAATGTCTGACTGGAGTTTACTCCATTTAAACCTTGTTCACACCATGTGCAGAGATGCGAGTTTTTGTGCACGTGTTCTGCAAGGACACTAAGAAAATTATTGTTCCCTATGTGCATATTTTTTCTGTGCAACATCTGCAACATATATGCAGTTTACCGCGCAGGGGGAAAAAAAAAAAAACTGACATCAACATTGTAGTGTTAACAATGCACAAAGAGCGATTGTTTTCTTTGTGTCCTTGTAAAGACCTACATAATACGCACTTTTTTTGCACATGCCTTGAACAAGCGTATGCAAGTCAAATGTGTGTCTTCAGACCAGGTGAGAAACATCGATCTGTCATTTGACAATCTCCTCACTGATATGTCAGAATTGACGTGTGTTAGCGCTATGTGGGAACCGATTACACAAATGCAGTATGTAAAATCAAGATAACAATGAATAGTGACTAAATGTGACACAGGCAGGTTCCATCTCCCCCCCACCACATTTCCAAAATACTCTGGCTGCTTCAAGGAAACCAAAATAGCTTTAATGTATAAAGCTGATGGTTCAACGACTTCTACAGGAACCTGAACCTACACAGAAATACAAATAAAGTATCAAGTTCGTGTTCAATGCATGAGAATATTCACCTCATCTGTACTTCCCTGTACCCATTTCTTCATAGCTTGTGAGAACATTGAACCTAGAAAAAAGAAATACTGTTACCTTTATCATCAATTCATGCTAAAATGTCATGTTTCTGGCTATTACACTGATCCATTAATTTCAAGTTGGTGCTGACTTGCATGCTTGTTCAAGGACAGTAACAAAAACATACCGGAGTCAATGGTGGCAGCAACTAGCATAATTAGAAGGATGGCAGCCTTCCTCAAACAATTGAAATGGTGAGTGAGCCCAAAAAGTAATATTTTATTGGTAGGGTGAGCCAGTTGTCAACTTCCTGTATTTCCCAGAGACCACACAGACAAGATACCGATAAAAAGAGGACCAAGAAGCACCAGGCTTTCAAGGATAAAAGGTAACACTAACAATTAAATCAGATGTTGCAAAGTGTTCTGTGATGTAGTTGAGAAAGTGATATTCACCTTTGGATTTTCTCACATCAGGCTCAGGTTCAGACTCTCGAATGAACTGACCCAGGTCACTCACTGTGCCAAAAGTCATTTTCCTGCAAGTAAAAACATACATGGAAAGTATAAATTAAAGAAAAACTGTCTGGATTGCAGGTCTATTTGCAATGTATTCAGTTTGCCAGGAAGAGTTCCTTTTCTCCCAGCAATACTGGAGTTCAGCTTTAAAGTATACCTAAAGGCAAAACTTTTTTTTTTAGTTTTAGATAGAGAGGGATTACAAGGAAAAGAAAATATATAATTTTGCTTTGTCCCCAGAAAAGTAAAAGGGAGGAAATCTTCCAATGGGGCACTAGTTCAGGTGACCTGGGGGTGCCCAAGGATTGCAGGGATTTCCTCGCACTTCCTGCTTGTGGGACAGGGAGTGAAGTAAAATCTCTGAAATAGGACACAGATGGGGAAGAGAATTCTGACAGGGGTTATAGCCCTCCCTTACTCTATCCAAAAAGGAAAAAAAAAAAAAAAGTTTGGCCTACAGTTCTACTTTAACCACTTAAGGACTTCCCACTGTAGGACCAGAGCACTTTTTGCGATTCGGCACTGCGCCACTTTAACTGACAATTGCACAGTCGTGCAACGTTGTACTTAAACAAAATTGATGCCCTTTCCCCACAAATAGAGCTTTCTTTTGGTGGTATTTGATCCCCTCTGCGTCACTTCTGATAACCGCTATTAACATAAAAAAAAAAAAAAAAAAAAAAAGCGAATATTTTTTAAAAAAAAAAAAACAATATATTTTTTACTTTTTGCTAGAATACATATCCCAAAAAATCTAAAACACAAATTTATCAATCAGTTTTGGCCGATATATAGTCTTCCTCATATTTGTGGTGGAAAAAAAAAAAAAAAAGCGATCGACGTTTATTGATTGGTTTACGCAAAAGTTGCGTTTATAAACCATGAGAATTAATTTATGGCGTTTTTACTATTTTTAATTTTTTTTTACTAGCAATAGTGGCAATCTGCAATTTTTATATCGGGACTGTGATATTGCAGCGGTCATGTCGGACATTTTTGACACTTTTTTGGGACCAATGACATTTATACAGCGATCAGAAATGTAAATATCCACGATTACTGTATAAAGGTCATTGGCAGTGAAGGGGTTAACCTGCAGGGGGAGATCAAGGGGTTAACCTGCAGGGGGAGATCTAGGGGTTAACTGTGTTCCCTATGCTGTTTTAACTGAGGGGGCTGGGCTGCCAGGGGCATAAGATCGAACTGATCCCAGTGACAGGGATCAGTAGATCTCTTACATGCCGCCTGACAGAGCGGGGAACCGCCGTGTTTACATCGGCGGTTCCCCATTTTTCTTCTGTGCCAGGCAATCACAGCGGACACAGAGTCCACCCTACCTGCAGCCCTACTGATGGAGAGTGAGGCAGGCACAAGAGCACGACGGCGGTGGCGCGCTCCCGCCCGCTAGCCGCACACGAGCGAGCCGCCGTTTATAGACGGCGATTCACGGGATATTGGCACTCTGCAGTGGTAAATGTACGTGAGCCGGTCCGGAAATGGTTAAGCATTCTTACCCTGCATATGCTCGTTGATAAAGTGACTCGGGATCCAGGCTTGCAGCATCAACAGTTATTGCTTCATCAAAATTTTTCAGAATTTTTACATTGCTTTTTTTTACATTAACCTGAAATGAAAGTAAATCTGTCAATGTCATCCATAAAAAGAAGCGCTCGACTAAAAGTACATCTCTGGTATACACAAACACACACACACACACACACACACACACACACACACACACACTCTCTCTCTCTCTCTGAGCAAAATTATAAATGCAACACTTTTGTGTTTGCCCCTATTTATCATGAGCTGAACGCAAAGATCCACGACTTTTTCTATGTACACAAAAAGGCCTATTTCTCTCAAATATTGTTCACAATCTGTTTAAGCCCCAGTTCACATTGACACGATTTGGCGTGCTAAATCTGCGGCAATAGCTGGCAATGAAACTGTCCTAATCAGTGCGACATCGCACTTGTGGCGCTGCATCGATTTCCAAAAGTAGTTCCTGTACTACTTTTTGCGATTTACAGGTTCAATTTCCATAGGCATCTGTGCAGAAACACACACAGATACCTGTGAAATCGCCGCTGAAATCGGGACTTACATGCGGGAATGAAATGGTGCGAGTTCAGCTTAACTCGCACCATTTCATTCCCGCACTCAGTGTGAACCTGGGCTAAATCTGTGTTAGTGAGCACTTCTGCTTTGCCGAGATAATCCATCCAACTCACAGGTGTGGCATATCAAGATGCTGATTAGACAGCAGGATTATTGCACAGGTGTGCTTTAGGCTGGCCACAATAAAAGGCCACTCTAAAATGTGCAGTTTTATCACACAGCACAATGCCACAAGTTTCAAGGGAGCGTGCAATTGGCATGCTGACTGCAGGAATGTCCACCAGAGCTTTTGCCCTTGAATTGAATGTTCATTTCTGTACCATAAGCCGTCTCCAAAGGCGAGAATTTGGCAGTACATCCAACCGGCCTCACAACCGCAGACCATGTGCAACCATACCAGCCCAGGACCTCCACATCCAGCATCTTCACCTCCAAGATGGTCTGAGATCAGCCACCCGGACAGCTGCTGCAACAATTGGTTGCATAACCAAAGAATTTCTGCACAAACTGTAAGAAACAGTCTCAGGGAAGCTCATCTTCATGCTAATTATCATCATTGGGGTCTCGACCTGACTGCAGTTCGTCAAAATAACCGACTTGAGTGGGCAAATGCTCACATTCAATGGCGTCTGGCACTTTGGAGAGGTGTCCTCTTCATGGATGAATCCCGGTTTTCACTGTACAGGGCAGATGGCAGACAGCGTGTATGGCGTTGTGTGGGTGAGCAGTTTGCTGATGTCAACGTTGTGGGTGGCCCATGGTGGCGGTGGGGTTATGGTATGGGCAGGCGTATGCTCTGGACAATGAACACAGGTGCATTTTATTGATGGCATTTTGAATGCACAGAGATAACGTGATGAGATCCTGAGGCCCATTGTTGTGTCATTCATCCACGAACATCACCTCATGTTGCAGCATGATAATGCACAGCCCCATGTTGCAAGGATCTGCACACAATTCCTGGAAGCTGAAAACATCCCAGTTCTTGGATGGCCAACATACTCACCGGACATGTTAACCATTGAGCATGTTTGGGGTGCTCTGGAGCGGCGTATACAACAGCGTGTTACAGTTCCTGCCAATATCCAGCAACTTTGCACAGCCATTGAAGAGGAATGGACCAACATTCCACAGGCCACAATCAACAACCTGATCAACTCTATGTGAAGGAGATGTGCTGCACTGCATGAGGCAAATGGTAGCCACACCAGATACTGACTGGTTTTCGGACCCCCCGGATCCCCTCAATACAGTAAAACTGCACATTTTAGAGTGACCTTTTATTGTGGCCAGGCTAAGGCACACTTGTGCAATAATCATGCTGTCTAATCAGCATCTTGATATGCCACACCTGTGAGGTGGATAGATTATCTCGGCAAAGGAGAAGTGCTCACTAACACAGATTTAGACATATTTGTGAACAATATTTGAGAGAAATAGGCCTTTTGTGTACATAGAAAAAAGTCATAGATCTTTGCGTTTAGCTCATGATAAATAGGAGCAAACACAAAAGTGTTGCGTTTATAATTTTGCTATATATCAGTCTAGCTATCAACCAGACAGAGGTGGCCAGACGTGCTACTGCTTTAGGTTTAATGCCCCTAAACTGTATTGTTTTTAAATGTATAAAGACATTGAAGAGAAAGCTATATTACGGTTAAGGAGCACCTGAGAGCTGGAGTTCTCAGAAGAGCCAGAATACAGCTCATGGTTGGGTGTGCCTTGACTCCCCTGACCGGCATTGCCTGCTGCACTCCAACTGTAGTCTTCCCCTCGAACTGAGTGGATGAGATCATTCAAGTATTTGTAATACAGATTGCTGGAGAGAAATCCAGGCAAGAAGACCTGAAATAAAGAATGTATGTATATAACAAGTTGTTTTTTTCATATGCAGAAACAGAAGCACACGCATAACCTTAAGAGAGCTGTCAAATTTCTTCTACATTAAAAATGTGAATTTTGAACCGTGTTTTGGTAAAAAAAAAAAAAACAAAAAAAAAACAAAACCTGACACATTGACATTAAAGTGTTTGTAAGCCCTTAAAGAACGGACCTAAAGAGAGGTCGTTAGACATAATGTTTATG
>BLSH010423897.1:144450-170577 GCA_018402905.1 Glandirana rugosa | reverse complement strand
GGGTGAGAACATACAATATGAAAATAAAGAACTGGTGGTATATGGGGATGTTGAATTATAAAATAAACGTAAAATACTACTGAAAAAACAATAATATTCATACAAAGCATATACATACAAAAACGTCAGGTAAGGGGAAGGTATATAACCAGTCCAAGAGAAGGCACTAAGGGCAGCCCACAAAAAGGACCCAGATCATGTAGTCCAATGGCTGAAACGACAAAACACAAAGAAAAGGCGCCTCTAAGTGCAATATGCTAAAAGAATTTAATGGAGAACGGAATAAAAACACTCACAAATATGGAGCAGTAATGAACATGTCCGCTGATCAACTGATGTGTAGATCGCTATCACTATAAGGAGATCCGGAATGTGAAGAGCTGGAGTCCACTCCTCCGTCATCCGCGCCGTACCTAGATGGAAAGCCGGCTGGTAGGAAAGCGGGAGCCGAGTTCCAAGCCTCGCTCCCGCTTTCCTACCAGCCGGCTTTCCATCTAGGTACGGAGGAGTGGACTCCAGCTCTTCACATTTCGGATCTCCTTATAGTGATAGCGATCTACACATCAGTTGATCAGCGGACATGTTCATTACTGCTCCATATTTGTGAGTGTTTTTATTCCGTTCTCCATTAAATTCTTTTAGCATATTGCACTTAGAGGCGCCTTTTCTTTGTGTTTTTTCCAAGTTTAATTTAGGTTAAGAACCGAAAAATCTGCTGTACAAATCTACTTACAAAAACTTCTTACATTTCTTCTAGTAACAAACTAAAATTATGGTGATGTTACAGAGATGGGAAAGAAGAGGTTTTGAGCCGCTTAGTACTTTGCCTCCTAGGGGGTGGCAGTCTTATAACCCTTCTGTCACATATTAGCGAAGAGATGGTTGGTAATAAATACAGAAAAGTCCTTTCACTGTTTCAGTAATAAACAGTTTATATGACACCTTTACACATGCATGAAAAAAGTAGCACACCGTAATTCTGATAGAATGGGATGTCTGACCTGCAATGGCTGAGGAAAAGAAAAAAAAAAAAGACAGCTAAAATCTACATTGCTTCTCTCTGCGTCAGTTTTCAAGAACTCACTAGTCCGTTTGAATTATTTGTCATCTCAATAATTTTCTTTCCTCTCAATGAAGAGAACAGCTTTTTTATATACCTCCCAATAAATCAATCATGAACGCAACAGAATCAGATTACACGTGACTGCACATATATTCTATGAAAACTTAAAAGACAAACTTATTTTTATATAGGCAGAGAGACACAGGCTCCAGTGAGCAAAGAAAAGTTTTTGTCAGCATGTCATGATCTCACCTTCTCCATAGTGGTCCAAGCCTGACGCAAGGGAGTGGTGAAGCAGTTTGGGAGTGGACCACCCTCCCGGCAGATGTTGGACTCGATTTCAAGACGCACAGAGTCATCAAAGCCTAAAGGGAGTGTTGCTTGCAGTGAAAAATACCTAAAAAGAGTATAAAAAAAAACCCACTTATCAAATCACTCAGATTTACAGACCTTCAGTTTGTAAAACATTTCATGCACATGCTGATAGGATGTAGCATGATAGACAAACATCCATTCTAAAATATGTGAACTTTTAACAGCATCTTAAACAACTAACACTTACTTATCATAGAGGATCATGGCATCATTTTGCGCCTCCTGCCCATCATACTGGCCATTCTTAGCTGCAAGCTGAGACTGGAAGTTGTCAGCAGCTAACCAGAACTGCAATATGTTTACTGCATCCTCCTTCTCCATGTACTGTGAAAAAATGTATTCATTTATTATTTAAATATGTATTACTTTACAGAACCTTATTACTTTTCTAGAGTTAATATTAAAAAATGCAAACCAACACTCATGGAAGAAGGTCAAGAGTTACGGAAAGTAACTACTTATTGATGCATGGGAAACTCTCCAAGCAACCAGCTATTGTGAAATACTTTATATAGTGTTAGTGACTGATAATTGGTATGGCATAATTTCTGAACGAAAGGCAAGTACATTTTTAGACTTGGTTCACACAGGGGCGATCCGACTTTAGGCACGACTTCATAGGCGATTTGAACGCGACTTCAGCACGGTACTGTGTGCCTTTGGGCGACTTACGTGACTCAAGACGACCTCCATGCCAGGCGACTTTGCCTGTGGCTTATCAGAGAATAAAATCTCTTCTGGCATCATTCCTTTTACCTGGGTAAATTATTTTATTTTTCCTGTAAAGTCGCTACAATATAGATAGGTATCCCACTTGGAGGCCACTTCCATTGAATTGAATTCTATGGGAACAAGTCAGATAGAAGTCGCCTTGAAATAGAACAGGAACCTTTTCTGAAGAAAAAGCGACTTCAATGGGATGTCTTTTGTTAAGCAACTTGGGGCGACACGTCGGATCCCTAGTCGCTGTAGTGTGAACCGGCTCTTACAATCAGACCATGCAAAACTGCAGAAGTGTTGTACAAAGTGCAGTAACTAAAATAAGCTTTGAGAATGTCAACAAGTCAAGAAAGAGATGATATCTGATTTGGTGTAATCATCCTTTGCACTTAATGAAAAGTGATTTAATTCATTAAAATATACCGAACGAGAACCTTCAGTTCAAGCTTATAGCAAATCCCAGCAACTACTCTGTAAATGATTAAAGAGGTTGTAAACCTCCATCTAACACTTGTACCTATAGGTAAGCCTAGAATAAGGCTTACCTATAGGTACTGTAAATATCTCCTAAATGTGCACCGTTTAGGAGATATTAACTGTGTACTGCGCAGATGATGTCCTTGCCGCATGTGCTCTGAAGGAACGGGCACCGCCCCTTCCCAGTTCCGCACCATGACCGGCGGCTCCTGCATGCATGCACGGGAATGACGGTACGTGGCTCCAGCCAGTCACACAGCCGGAGTCTGCGGCCCCGGAAGGAAGATGGGCGAAGATGGATGTGGCCTGCAGTGGGGACAGCGCAGGCTTTGTTTGCAGATAATGGTCATATAATGTGCTAGTATGCCTTTACTTGCAGAGCAGGTGAAAGGAAAGAAAACCCACCAGGGTTTACTTCCTCCAAGTCACATATAATTGTAAAATGTGGGATCTAGCCTCACTTTGAGGAGATTTCCTCTTATCTCTAGCTCTGACCCTGGATACGGAAGTTCGGGAAAATCTCTCATGGGGACAAAGAAAGCACTAGAATCCTAACAGATACTACTCCTTCTCCAAAGTTCTGGCTTGACATCCACTTTACCAAGCACTCAAGCAGTACAAATGCATTATGGGAATTCTTCTGTCTGCATTACATTTTATACAGTGTATAATGGCATCTTTCACTGTTATGCTCCATTAACATTAGGGCATCTCCAAAGTCACACGATTTCCAGTGTGACTTTGGAGCATGACTGATGCGACTTTACACTCAATATATCTAAGTTGCATCAAAAGCTGCACCAAAGTAGTGCAGGAACCATTTCAAAGTCACGCAGATGTGAACAGGTGTCACTGAAAAGAATGGGGTGCAGCTTGTCATGCGGCTTTGATGTCCAAAGTCACATGACAAATTGCACAAGTGCGAAAGGAGCCTTACACATTTTACAACAAAGCCCTGAGCTCAGCATAATGCATAAAATAATAAAACCTGTACCATTTCTCTAAAGCTCTCCTAATGTTGCCTACAGCCCTACCAAACTAGTACACCACCATCCCACAGCACAGTGCTGGGTGTCAATAGGTCATTTAGGCCCTGGGTACTGCATTATGTAATCTGGGGAAGGGGTGGGGAGGGTTCTGTTGGAACACTGGGAGGGTACAGAAGACTGAAGAGAATATACTAATCAGGCATTTCCTAGCACTGTTAAATAAGTTGGTTAAAAATCTACCTACCGTTGTACATCTTAAAATGGAAAAGTGATTGACACTTATTTTTGAAATGTTGTTTATACTGTAACCACCACGAAGGAAAAAAAACTATCAGACAGCCAATGCACCCATTAAAGTGATAGTCGTCTTTTTTTTTTGTTTAAAAATAACAAACATGTTATACTTACCTGCTCTGTGCAGTCGTTTTGCACAGAGCAGCCCAGATCCTCCTCTTATCGGGTCCCTCGCTGGCGCTCCTGGCCCCTCCCTCCTGTCGAGTGCCCCCACAGCAAGCAGCTTGCTATGGGGGAAACCAAGCAGAGCTGCTGCTCTGTGTGTCCATTCAGACAGAAAGCGAAGCTCAGTCCCACCCCCTCTCTCCCCTTATAGGCTCACTGACTTTGACTGACAGCAAATGGAACCAATGGCCCGAAGCGGATTGCACGATTACAAAAGTTTCAAGTTTACCTCCCCTCAATACCAGTACATTTCTAGATTGACCCTCGAGTGTTAACTTTCCAAGAAGGGATCATTTTGAGGTGTTGGCACTGTCTTGACATATTTATTGTAAGAGATAAGAGAGTAAGAGAAGCTATTTTCCCCACATTTTTGGTCTCTATCTATCTATCTATCTATCTACACATACATACATATACACACACACACACACACACAGTATCTCACAAAAGGGAGTATTCCCCCCACATTTTTGTAAATATTTTATTATATCTTTTCATGTGACAACACTGAAGAAATGACACTTTGCTACAATGTAGTGAGTGTACAGCTTGTATAACAGTGTAAATTTGCTGCCCCCTCAAAATAACTCAACACACAGCCATTAATGTCTAAACCGCTGACAACAAAAGTGACTACACCACTAAGTGAAAATGTCCAAATTGGACCCAAAGTGTCAATATTTTGTCTGGCCACCATTATTTTCTAGCACTGCCTTAACACTCTTGGGCATGGAGTTCACCAGAGCTCCACAGGTTTCCACTGGAGTCCTCTTCCACTCCTACATGGCGACATCACAGAGATGGTGGATGTTGAGACCTTGCGCTCCTCCACCTTCCCTTTGAGGATGCCCCACAAATGCTCAATAGGGTTTAGGTCTGGAGACATACTTGGCCAGTCTATCACCTTTTACCCCTAGCTTCTGTAACAAGACAGTGGTCATCTTGGAGGTGTGTTTGCGGTTGTTATGTTGGAATACTGCCCTGCGGCCCAGTCTCCAAAGGGAGGGGATCATGCTCTGCTTTAGTATGTCAAGGTGCATGTTGGCATTCATGGTTCCCTCAATGAACTGTAGCTCCCCAGTGCCGGTAGCACTCATGCAGCCCCAGACCATGACATGCCCACCACCATGCTTGACTGTAGGTGAGACACACTTGTCTTTGTACTCCTCACCTGGTTGCCACCACACAAGCTTGACATCATCTGAACCATTTAAGTTTATCTCGGTCTCATCAGACTACAGGACATGGTTTCAGTAATATATGTCCTTAGTCTGCTTGTCTTCAGCAAACTATTTGCGGCTTTTCTTGTGCATCATCTTTAGAACAGGCTTCCTTCTGGGACAATAGCCATGCAGACCAATTTGATGCTGTGTGTGGCATATGGTCTGAGCACTGACAGGTTGACCCCCACCCTTTCCACCTGTGCAGCAATGTTGGCAGCACTCATACGTCTATTTCCCAAAGACAACCTCTAGATAGGACGCTGATCACTTGCACTCAACTTCTTTGGTCAACCATGGCAAGGCCTGTTCTGAGTGGAACCTGTCCTGTTAAACCGCTGTATGGTCTTGGCCACCGTGCTGTAGCTCAGTTTCAGGGTCTTGCCAATCTTCTTATAACCTAGGCCATCTTTATATATAGCAACAATTCTTTTTTTAAGATCCTCAGAAAGTTCTTTGCCATGAGGTGCCATGTTGAATTTCCAGTGACCAGTATGAGAGAGAAAGCGATAACACCAAAATTTAACACCTGAGACCTCGTAACACTAACGAGTCACATGACACTGGGGAGGAAAAATGGCTAATTGGGTCCAATTTGGCCATTTTCACTTCGAGGTGTATTCACTTTTGTTGCCAGCGGTTTGGACACTAATGGCTGTGTGTTGAGTTATTTTGAGAGGACAGAAAATGTACACCGTTATACAAGCTGTACACTCACTATTTTACATTGTAGCAAAGTGTAATTTCTTCAGTGGTGTCACACGAAAAGATATGATAAAATATTTACAAAAATGTGAGGAGTGTACTCTCACTTTTGTGCGATACTCTGTGTGTGTGTGTGTGTGTGTGTGTGTGTGTGTGTATACACTCGCTGGCTTTTAAATATTGCCACAAATCTCCATCTTTAAGAAAGTGATATACATTAATGTGGGTACAGTGGTGCATGATGGAGTAACTGTCAAATTATCAAAGCACTGGTAACTGAAAAATGGCCTGGTAATAGAGGTTGGTACGCAAGTGGTTCATGAGCATACAGATTTTATGGTGTCCAAACCAAACCCATATTGCACCCGAGTCCACAGGCTGCCTGCTCTATAATTATCCGATCTGCCATACTGCATCTTCTAATAAACTAAAAAAAGATGAAAACATACATGGCCAAATTGAAACCTGTTTTCTTTACATAATTGGTAATGAGCAACATCAATGATGAGTGATAAAACCAGCAACAAATTGAGTACACTTACCTCTGAAAAGTAAAAGAGTGCTGATTCACAGAACAATATATCTGACAGGTAAACTATTCCACTGGTCAACACTTCAATCTGATATTTACAGAAATGCTGACTGCGCAAAAATTCAGGAAAGTGCCTGTACAACAGGGAGGAAAATTAGTAATGCTCTGACAATGATCATAAACAAATATTGCCAATCAGTCTATTTTTTTATCAAAAAGCCCAATTTCCTTTATCCAAAGATATTTTGATGCATACATTTTACAGTATTGATTAAAAAAAATACAGAAGCCCTTTAACTGGTTATTGGCAACTGCTTCAAAATACATGTTACAAAACAAAAGTAAGATTTTGGAAGTCTATTTGTGTTAACCCTAACCCTTACTCTAGTTTTAGCCATTAGGCCCATAAAACATTTCTGCAGGTAAGGAAGGGTGGGGGGAGCAATTTGAGGGTGGGGTGTTGGGGAATGCAATGCAACAATGTTTCACACCCTAAAATTGGGTGTAAGATGAAACATGTACATAAAGATGGCGTATGTCCATCTTTTGATATTGGGATATATTTAATATTTTGTGTCCACCAATTCCTAAAAATGTATTTTGTGTCAGTGTAAACATGCCCCATTGATTATTAGTATCCCGCCACCATACATACAATTGTAAAGACTTACTCTTGTTCCATGGCATTAAATACTATGACCTGTGCTGTAACAAAGCAGTTGGGGTCCACTTGCCCATCTTCGCCACAGATCTTAGCTGCAAATAATAAAATAAACCATGCCATCAGATCATTTCCAACAGGCAGAGCTACAAACACCTGTTCTCTGCTCTGTGTAACGGTGTTGAAAAGCTGGTGCTAGAAATAGTAACCATCACATTTTTTGCATTAAGGATGCATTCAGTACAACAAAGACTGAACTTGGAGCGTTCACATTAGTCGGTCTCCAAAGTCGCACGCTTTCCAGAGCAAGTTGGGAGTGACTTTGATCTGACTTTATATTCTCTGGACCAAAGTCGCATCAGAAGTCACACCAAAGTAGTGCAGGCACCTTTTCACTTTAAGTTGCACCAATTTGAACAGGTGCCATTGAAAAGAATGGGCTAAAGCTGAGCTAAATCCCTTTTAAACATCAACCAAAACGTTTAACCCCCATAATGTGCTAAGGCTTACTTGGCTTATTTACAAACTTCTTTGTATTCTACACAATGTCAATTGTTTTTTCGTTTCTAGATCACTGTAAACTTTTCTTCTGGACTACAAAGTTTACGAGAGCTCTGATGTTTTACAGTGGAATGTAGGTAAAGAACTACAGAAGGGCTGAAAAAGCTCTGTGGTATATATTTAATTGTATTGTATTGCAACTGTGAAATCTGCCCTCATGTTGTAAAGTGATGCGAAAACTGTTGGCGCTATATAAATCCTGTATAATATAGCAAAAAATGGCAAACAACATTTTTTTTTATACTGAGAAACTCCAAGCAGATGTAGAACACAAAATAATGCAGCTGCGCCTTCATTGACAAACACACACATGGGGCCAAATCACACTACTGCATTGTGGTAATGCGGTTTAAATTCACCGCTATGATGCGGTACCATTCTTTCAGAATGGACCCCAACGTTCCTTGCAGGCTTAAGATGCCAGAGTATCTTGGGTCTAGCAATTTAAAAGGCAGCAGTACTTGCATAAGTCCAATTATGAAGGTTTTGCGGTTTAAAGAAAAAAAAAGTGAATGCTTGAAAGCAATGTTTGGATTAAAGTTTTTCTGTATTAGCCATCCCAGAGGAGAGAATGAACAAAAGCTAGACTTAGTCTCTCCTCCCTTGTCACAAGACAGAGGCACAGGGGCATGAAACCCTATTATACAGTCATGTGGTCTTCACACTAATAGGGGAGATCTCTGAACAAATCCACATGAAGAAGCTGCACCGAGCCTCTTGTTAGGATTTCTTCCCCATATTTGTCTATATGTGAACTGTACACCTACAAGAGGATTTGAATGAACATGACAGCCAGATGTGTTTCACTCATTAGTGCTCATCGTTACATGGTTTCAGCTTTTCATAAAAGATAGAAAATCTCTGGACTACTAGTCAGTAAACGCTCCATATAAAAACACTTCATGAGAGTTGAAGGGAAAGGCTACGCAAATATGTTGCATTCTACAGAGGAGTAAAGCTGGCTATAGATGATTTAACAAAAACTTTGGCCCCTTTCACACTGAGGCGCTTATAACCTGCCAGTACAACAATAAGCGCTTTTGAAGAGCTTTCCATTAATTTCAATCGAGAGGGGTGTTTTTTCACTGCCCAGCCAGCGCACTGCCCTAGTGTGAAAGGGTCTTAGGTAAAGTCTTAAGAAAATTCATACAAATAATTCTTAGAACATTCACGTGTCATTTGAAAGATTTTGGTTTCTTTTAACATTTGATTTTGGAATAAATGGACTTTCACTGTTAGAAATTACAATTGTTGGAAAATAATTGCCATCATGCTCACACAGACCGCTACAAATGATATGCAAGATGGAGTAAGCCGCCCTAGTGTAAACCTGGAAAATCATATAGCAGGAATTAAAAGGTTACTGACAAGAAACTACAAACACAATATGGTATTGTAAGGCCGGTCTCACACGGCCATCTCTGTATATGTACTCCGTTTGCTCAGCAGGGATCGATCCGCTGATCCCCACAGAGCCAACGGATCCGTCTCCGCTCTCTGTGCAGAGACGGATCCATCAAAGCCCCCGCTCTCCTCTATGGGGAATCGGATGACAACGGATTTGTCTGTCCGTTGTCATCCGATCTGATGACGGATGGAAAAATTTGCTTTTCCTCTGTCAGACTTTACGGGTCTGGAGTGGATCGGAGAACGACGGGTGTCAGCGGACATGTCTCCGCTGATATCCATCGCTCTGTATGGCTGCATGGGGTGTCTGTTAAGGTCCACCTGAAAAGAAAAAACGGATGTTTCGTTCAGGTCCGGCTGTCCGTGTGAAAGAGGCCTAAGGAATTTGTTTAGGATCTCTGAAAGTGTCTTTACTGCACCCACATAAAAACATGGATAGGGTAATGCAGTCCATAAAACAAGCATTGAAGTTCTCTTCGGTAACTAACTACTACTCTGGATGTTCCCGTATGAAGTTTGAAAAAAAAAAAAAAAACACACCACACAAAAGGAAACCGCCAGATCAATGTGTGCGCATTAATGCTCTAAAAACATTTCTTTATATGTATCTGTACATTGCATATGCAGGCTCAGTTTCCGGATTGTGCTTTGCGGATCTGCTCAAATAGACAAGCCCCATGTCTAATGGACTATATTATGATGAAATTGGACATCCACAATTGCTCATCAGCAGTGAAGTCTGTCCCGATTCCCAGGATGAAACCAAAATAAGTGAATTACTACAACATGTACATATAAGGTCCCTTTCACACTAGTAGACTGATCTTGTCTGCCTGTCAGTTTTTCAGGGAGGCCTGATCAGACCCTGCAGTCTCCTCTATGAAGTGGCAGGTGTCAGTGGACATGTGTCTGTTGACACCCCCCGAAATCCTATCTGCTAAAAAACAGACAGATGTGGATCCGTTCTCCATCCATCTGGCAGATTGGATCAGATGGCAGTCGAGTGTAGACAGACAGGTGGTCCATTTACATCCGAGCATCCATAGAGGAAAAGCTGGCTACGTGCGTGTCCACTCTGCATAAGCAGAAGAGACCCATAACAGCCATCCACCTGCTCAGCAGGGATCAGCGGACAGATTCCCCGCTGAGCAGGCAGACTCCAACAGAGCCCGACCCATGTGGAAGGGGCCGAATGCTTTCTGGCCTGTTCATATTTAACCCTGGCATAGAGGTTTAGTCTAAACAGACCCTAAACCCAAGAAAATATAATATAGTGCAGCTTACCGGCCCTTAGATGTAGCGGCTGTTTTGATTTTCTTATTTCCTGTCCTAGGGTAACATTGTTCACTTGCCTTACTTCATCTATAAAGGAGCAGCATTGCCACCCTATGAACAGAACTATAGACGACCACCTAGCTCATCTCCTCTGCAACATAGGGGGAGATGTTCTGCAGTCTATATAGATGACTGGAAACACAATATACAGCATATATTGTAATCACTTTATCACATACCTACAATATCACTCCTGATCTCCTCACTGATCGGTATGGGTTTAGCAGCATCCGGAGAAATGTATTTGGTGAACGTATTTACAGCATCTCGCTCTATACCTAACAAGAAAAAAAAAAGCTTAATATAGAACAGACGTTTAAAACTAGCAAGTCACTGTCAGAATATTAAAAAATCAAAAAGTGACCTACTACAGACATTGATGAAGAAATTAAATTGTCCCAAGTTATATTTTCACCAGATTTTTCAATGCCACACACATAATTATACGGTAGCCTAGACTGGCTGAAATTTTACCTAGATCAGGTAGCAACAGCTTCACCAAAAAAAAAAAAAAAAAAAAACACACAACACACACTTCTCCAGGAATCCATGGCATGGTATTTGGTCACATGATCTCTGCAGCAGACGACCAAGAAAACTGAACGTTTCTGATCCTCAGCTCGTCAATAGAGATCATATGACCAGGAGCAGCTCAGGAGCCGTAGAGAAGGTAAATGTTCCAAAACTTTTGTTATAGGTGGTGGAATAGGCAAGTTTACATTTTAAAAATATATAATTGTTTATTATACAAAGAAAACCTGCCATGAAAGGAAAATGGGGAGTGTACCTGCTAACTTTTTTGGACTAGTGCCTGGCTGTTGGTGACCCTTTTGTTTCAATACATTTGAACTGCTGACTTGTAACAGGTATGCATGTAAGGTCTCCTGATCTGCATCCTTGTTCCAGGTCAACGATTCAAAGTAATGAAGCCAGCGGGTCAGGATATCGATAACCTAAACAATGGAAGAAACCACATTTTACCAACATCCCCCTGGGGCAAGACATGAGGAACCTGTCCTCACAAACAAAAGGTGACTTTTTTTCCACATGCCATAGATAAAAGAAACCTGTCCCCATTGTAAAAATATATTTTATCATTTTATATACTACCAAAGCAGTCTGTCTGAATCTGCAATACCAGAGCAAGAGGAAGGCTCAGCTTGCACTTACAGTATTCTAAGTCTCGCAGCATAAACAGGAACCATCACAGATGCTGAAGAGCTACAATAAAGATTCAACAAATCCATACAAGAAACATATTACCTTGGGGTAGATAAATGCATTTTTATTGTGGATATTCATCTTCTAATTATATACAGGCCAATGGAGACTATAGAATCTAGCATTCCTAAACATTACACTGGGAAGATCTCACCTGACAATGCACACAAGGCAATGGCTGCACAAAGAAAAAACCTAAGGTTACTTTAACCCCTTTAATAGCAGGCACTTAAAACACTTCCTGCCCAGGCCAATTTTCAGCTTTCAGTGCTGTTGGCTTTGAATGAGAATTGCGTGGTCGTGCAACGTTGTACCCAAGCATGATTTTTATCATTTTGCTCCCACAAATAGAGCTTTTTGGTGGTATCTGATCACCCCTGCATTTTTTATTTTTTTGCGCTACAAATAAAAAAAGACCGAAAATTTTGTGAAAAAAAAAACACTGATGAGGCTAGACTGACCGGCACTGATGAGGCAGTACAGATTGGCACTGATGAGGTGGCACTGATGGGGCACATATATGCAGCACTGATAGGTGGCACAGGTGGGCACTGGTACTACTCAGGCCTGCAGGCCTGAGCAGAGGAAAAGCAGATAAACGGCTCTTCTTGTTTTCACAGTGATCAGCCACGATTGGTCACGGCTGATCACATGGTAAAAGGCTTCCGATGGAAGCCTTTTACCTCGGCCGGTAATGCGGTGGGTCAGACTGACCCACGGCACCACAGATTGCCGCGCTGCGGGGCGTAATTGCGGGTTATCCTGAGGACGTCAATAGATGTAAAGTCCGAATAACGAACCCCCCGCCCAGCTGTCATTTGTCAATAGGCCAGGCGGGAAGTGGTTAAATAAGAGAACAAGGGAAGAAGTAGTAAAAAAAATACGGTACTCATTTAAATTTGAACGAGCATACAAACATACACACACACCATATATATTAAAGTAGTTTTTCTTTTCATTTTGGATAAAGCAAGGGAGGGTTATAACCAGTCAGGTATTGTGTTCACAGTCTGTGTCCCATTGGGGAGATTTCCCTTAAATTGCTCTGCCATAGCCAAACAGGAAGTGAGAGGAAATCCCTGCAAAGTAAGGTAATTCCAGGCTACCAAAATGAGTATCCCATTGGAAGATTTCCCCTCTATTACCTTTCTGGGGACAACCCAAAATTGGGATTTTTTTTTTTTTTTTTTTTTACTTTCGCTTTCAATGATAATGGTAAACAGGACAAATAGAGGGGGCGAAGCTCCCCAACGGGGGCACAGACAGCAATAAAAACTGACAGGGGGTCTAATCCCTCTCCTCTCTAGTTTTGCCTTTAATTATAAAGAATATAAGAATGGTCTTATCTTAGATGATTAGTAGTGGAATCTGTTTTTATTGCAATATTTTTGTAATGAATAAAAAATAAAAATGCTTTTTATAGTCCACACCCTAGAAGACAATGAAAAGACCACTTCCTTTGTTATAACTCTGGTAAGTCACATCATGTTGCTTAAAGCCTCTGGGAGTAAAGCTCTCTGGCTTTCCATTTGTAGCCATGTGCTCCCTTGGGAGTAGCTGGTGGTAGTGGTTCACCTGATAGCTGCCCTCAATCACACCATATATCACACATCCGGAGACACTGACCAGGCTGGCACTTGCCTTTGTTGTTTTATTTAGGGAAAAGAACTTGGATGGTGATAAGGAATGACTGTGGAATGCCCCAAGAACTATGGTACATGAATTCCATATACAGTCCTGTATATGCACACTGACACTGCAGACTAGCCTTCTGCAGACGGTTACTCCTCGCAAGTCTCCAGCACTCAACTTGCTGACCATTTCTCCTAGAGTTCTCTCTCCAGCACTGAACTGCAGACTATCACTCCTCCACTTCTCTCCTGCACTTTCACTTAGTTTCCAGCTCAAAAGGAAATTAATCAAGCTTCTCTACTCTTTTCTCTTCACCACAGCTAGCACATGGTGAGGCCTACATTGTGTCAGCAGGACCTCGAGCCACTGAATATGTAGCAAAGTACTTGAGTGCTAACCGGGCCTTTGACGGACTACAACTCCCTGGCCATTCCTCTTCCAGGTCCCACTTACCTGCTTTTCCTCAGTGACTCTCCTTCCCCGACTGGTTTCCAAGGCTTCTACAGACTGTCCACTACTCCTTTCCCAGCCTGCTCCAGCACTTTCTCTTTCAGCTCCCAGGGTCTGTCACTCACCAACACCAGTGGATCACTTTACAGTCAGTCAGTCAGTCAGTCAGTCAGTCTCTCTCTCTCTCTCTCTCTCTCTCTCTCTCGTTTCCTTGTGCGACTCCAGAAATCACCTCCACTCCTGGTTGCCCCCGAACCTCCAGGCCTCAAGGTCGTCACCCCCCCCCCCCACCCAGATGGGGGCAACCTCCCGGGTAGGGGCCTCCACAGCATCTCCTGCTACTTCTCGGACTTCCACCAGACACTCCTCCCAGACTGACCCAGGCCAGAGTATATAATTAGGCCTGCCCCTTGCCAATCCAGATTGGGGACTGGTCAGGGCTTCCCATGTCACTCCAAATGATGACACCTTTTGTCCCACCTTCATTATGGAAATTTCCAGTGCCTCCCAGAAGGTAGGTGGGTTTAGTGACCTCCTCTGTTGGGCTGTAGCAGTCCTACCTGAGCTACTCCCCAACCCAGACCAAAACATTCAGGCCTGACTAAATTTTGCCTCTCCTAGCAAAACCCTACTACAAAAATGCACCTACACTATGGGGGTGCTACACATTAAAAAGATATCATGGCAAATATAAAATTCATCTTCATGCAACAGTACAGCAGACGTTTAAGTGGAGTTCGTCATTTTTGTGTTTATTAAAAGTCAGCAGCTACAAAAAGTGTAGCTGCTGAATTAACAGCCACTCACCTGTACCACGATCCAGCTGTGCACTCACCCCTGCTGTTTTCACCGTGTACTCACTCGGTGGCACTGGCATGTCTACTATGGGCACCTGGCTGTAACAGCCTGCAGCTTCACAGCCAGGAGCCCACTGCGCATGCCCGAGCAGCACTCTGCTCTGACTGGTCCCGGAGTCTTCTGGGACCTGTCATGTGTACCAGAAGACTTCAGGAAGGAGAACATTCACTTCCGATTGCCTAAGGTTGCCGTAATGGAAGTGGGAGCTGGTACCAGGAGCCAGGGAGGAGGCCTTAAAGAAGAACTTTCCCTTTTGGGTGAAGCTCCACTTTAAAGTGATATTAAAGCTTAGACTTCACTTTTTCTACTAAAATAACAAACTGGTTATACTTACCTGTTCTGTGCAGTGATTTTGCACAGAGCAGCTCCAATCCTCCTCTTCTGAGGTCTCCCACCAGCACTACTGACTCAACCTCATCGAGTGTCCCCATAGAGAGAGACGCTTTTTATGGAGGCACTCTTGCAGGCTCGTTCCCATGCCGCTCTGTCTGCATCTATTAAAGTGGTTGTCAACCTGTGACAACCACTTTAACCTACAGGTAAGCCTATAATAAGGCTTACCTGTAGGTGCCCTGCAGATCTCCCAAACCTGCACGGTTCAGGAGATATACAGTTCCTAGATGTGCCGACATAATTTCGGCACATGCGCGGTGAAGAGAAAAAGCCTCCGTGCCGTTTCTTCACTGTGATCGTGCTGTGACTGGCGGCTCCCACGCACGTGCGCGACGTCACGTGACTCCGACCAGTCACAGAGCTGGATATCGCAGCCCCGGAAGGAAGAGGGACAGAAGATGGACGCGATCTGCACAGTGGATATTGCAAGCTTCGTTTGCAGGTAAGTGACGCATAATGGGCTGCTATGCGATGCATAATAGCCTATTATGCTTCTACTTTGCAGGGGAATACAGAGGAAGTAAACCCCATCAGGGTTTACTTCCTCTTTAATACAGAGAGGGTGGCTCCAGCCCCACCCCCTTGTCTCAGAATTTGACTGACAGCAGTGGGAGCCAATGGCAGCGAGGAGGGAAAGGGCCGCTCCTCTCATGTCTCGTGCACAGAACTGGACCAAGATCGGGCTCAGGTAAGTATAAAAAGGGGGCTGGGGGGATACTTTGGCACAGAAGGTAAACACCTTCAACCTTTACAGCCACTTAAAAGTATTCATTGTATTACACATTTTTTAATTGTGTACTCAAACAAAATTGCTCAGGTTTGTGACAGGTATACAGGAGGTAGGGCTCGCTCACTGTGGTCATAAGTTAAGTGTGCAGTTTTTGTGTGTGGGCAGCTGTCAGTTTTGTCCTGCAGAGAGGGGAATAATGAGCAGTTCAGTGCATAACACTGTTTACTCTTTTTTTTTTTAACTTTATTTGAAGTGCATAAACAGAATATTGCCCAGCAGTGCAGTGTCATCCAATGCTTTGCAGAAAAATGCAGCATTCCTGCACTTTTACAAACTGCAGCGCACATCACACCAGTGTTGTTGTTCTATGTGCCTTTGGCATTTATGCACTGCAGAAAAGCACCATTAACTGCACATACAGTAGTGTGAACGAGTGTCTCCGTTAGCGGGCTCCGTTTTGCTCAGCAGGGATCAATCCGCTGATACCCACTGAGCCGACGGATAACAGATCTGTCTCCACTCACTGTGCAGAGATGGATCTGTCAGAGCTCCGCTCTGCTCTATGGGAAATCGGATGAAAACGGACCGTCTGTCCGTTTTCATCCGATCCGATGACGGATGAAAAATAGGGTTTACTTTCGTCAGACTTTACGGGAGAGGAGAGGATCAGGAGAGCGATGGGTGTCAGCAAACATGTCTCTGCTGACATCCATTGCTCCAAAGGGCTGCATGGAGTGTCCGTTCAGGTCCACCTGAAAAAAAAAAAACACACAGGCGGACCTGAACCTTCGAAAGGTCAGTGTGAAAGAAGCCGTAGGCCCTTTGACACGCTTTGTGCTTGTGTCAATTGCATCAGTTTGAGACACATCTGAGATCATTCGGAATTCCCTGGCAGGTGCTTTCAACCTGCAGTTGAGCTCCTTTTGCATTTTACCTTCATTTTAAATTTCATAAATACCGTCCCTAGGTCTCACAATACATGTTACAATCTCACTGTAAAATCTCTGAGCAATCAACTTTAGTTCTACCAAAATGTAATATGAGGAACTGCCTAATCTATCCAATCAATATACATTCAGTCAGGCAGACCCTTGCACTACATACTTGTGGTAGATGTAAGAGATTATACAATCAGATTGTAACACGTGTGGCAAACTTAACAGTAACTACTAGCTCAGCTTTGAATGATAATGCAACCATGGGCCTTGGCATCAAATATTTGAAAGGACATGGGGACTAAAGCCTGTACACCACGTCGGGTGGCCTCAGCTGGTTCATTAAAGACCGGTCGACATTCGGCCTGTGTGTATTGCAGATGTCACACAGTCGATGGGACATGACCGAAAAAAGTCTGCCGATCGGCTCTCTCAGCCAATGACTGAGCGCGCTGACCGGAGCATTTTGGCGGGGAGGTTGGCCCCCCGTCAGAACACAACACAGCAGGGGAGATCGCTGTACTAACATTGCATGGTTTGTAAAGCAGCTCCACCTTAGCAGGCAATTCTTTTTCTATTTTATTCAGCCCTGCTGCGTTGAACGAAAAAAAAACCTAATACATAATTTGGCATTTTGGGATGTCGAGCAGAATCGTTGCGATGCTGCCCACAATCCCAAATCACACTGCAGTCGCAAAACACGTTTGCGTGCTATTCATTTTCGATGGCAACTAAAACGTGATGCGGTTTTGCAGCGCTTATTGTGCAAAAAGGAACAGGAGCTTCTTTTGGGCGACCAGCTTTGTGTGTTTTGGTTTGCCATGTGATTTATCATGGCAAAACTGCACCACGTTTTAGGTGCCATCGCAAAGGAATAGCACCCAAACATGCGTTTTGCGATTGCAGTGCGATTTGAGATTTCGAGCAGCATCGCAGTGATACTGCTCAACATCCCAAAACACCAAATCAGGTTTTATTTTTATTCAACCCAGCAGGGCTGAACAAAAAAAAAAGAAAAAACTGCTGTACTAACCATGCAATGTTAGTACAGCGATCTCCCCTGCTGTGCTATTGTGCTTAGACAGAGGGGCATCCCCCCGGCCAGCGCTCTCAGCCATTGGCAACTGACTCAACTGCCAAGAGTAAAGCCCCATTCACACGAAGTTAAACTCGGAACTCGCATTCCTGCCCACTTTTTTGTTTCTTCATTTGAATGGGCTGCCCAAAGTGTGACAAAAAAGCTCCTGCACCTTCTCTGGCAATGAGCTTCACACTTTTTTTTTTTTTACAGTGCGTTTGTTGCATGACAAAACCCGTGTGTCTGCTAGCCGTGTTTGGGGTGCCATTAAGTAATGACACTGCAAGAGCCACATGCATTTTGTGTGCATCCTGGGAATGCATATAGAAACACACGTTTCTGTGCATGTCCCCTGAACAGGTATGTTTTAATGGAGTCTATGGCTTAGACAAGGCTACCTATAAAGAGCATCATGGTCTTCAATCCTGGCAAAATCCACACTATTTCACACCAGAGAAGGATAGGAGGAGACTTAGGTGTTTGATCTGCTAAGAGAGTTCACTTCAATCCCTCAATAATATGCAAAAAACAAATAATGTTTTCCAACTTTCCCTGAGCATGGTTGGGTATTTAACACAGAACATGGCTGCACCTTTTTTACTAAACTCAAACATTAAGCCTAGGTTCACACTGACAGCAGGAATGAAATTGTGCGAGTTCCGCTGTCCTGTTCCCGCATGTCAGTCCCGACTTTGGGGCGATTTCAGAAGCATCTCTGCGGGTTTCTGCACAGATGTCCATTGAAATCTCTCCCTGAAGTCACCAAAAGTAGTACAGAAACTACATTTGGGTATAGGATGTACCAAGTCGGCCGGTGCCATTGCCAGCAATAGCGGCCAATTTGGCATGCGATTTGACATATCAAATCACGTGCCAAATCCCTGCAATGTAAACCAGGGCTAAATCTGCAAAGTGAACATTCCCTAATCCTTTGGTAAGTCAGCCTCAAAGACTGCTACCGAAGTAAGGCTGGTGTTCTGTCAAAACAGCTAACTTGCTAAAATCTCCAACCACGTCACTGCCGGTGACTCTCCAGCATCAGTAATTAGAGATTTGGACGGGTTTGCTGTTTGGACACAACACCGACAGCATATACTCTACAGTACACCATATAATGAGTGGACATTGTTAGCCCGTCCGCTGGTAACCAACATGGCCGCCTGCAAGACGGCGACAACTTTTTCCTATTTAGCCGCTGTGCTGTCAAAACAGCCAAGTCGCTGTGTAATGTACTGTATACGCTGCTGGTGTTGTGTCAAAATAGCCAACTCTTCAAAGCCTCCATTTGCTGATGCTGGAAAGTAACCGGAAGTGATGTGGTTGGCGATTTCGATGAGTTGGCTATTTTGACAGAAGATACAAAGATCGAAATTCAGCCAGTTCAGCAGGGACTGGCCGATATTCAATCCATCTATGGGCAAGCTGGTTGTACCAAAGATGACCCATCGTTTGACTACAACCAGCCTGTCAAATTTACATGCGATTATTGCTAGCAGCTATTCCCTTTTGCAGTAATCATTATGTTCTGCCAGCCAATAAGTCTCCCCCACCCCCCCGGCAGTACACAATGGTGCCACGGGAGGCATTACACTATCAACACTGACTGTGTGATGGGGAAATCAAGTGACTTTCTTTCCTTCCACCAGCAAATCATCTATGGGCTGCTTTAGTCTAGGCACAAACGCTCAAACGCTGCAGAAAATTCTGTTGGTGTAATGATTAGGTTTCCCCAGAGAAACCATTTACAAATCTGTAAATAGATAACTTACTCTTCATCAGTTTCTGTGACAAGTCTTTCAGTCCTTCATCTGCTGGGCTGTCTCTGTTTGATGCATTAAGCATGGAAGACTGCTCATGCGAGGGTAACGTTTGATCTGTGCAGAGTTCTAGCTGGATGGCCGGCACTCGTCCAATCTGCTGTTTTGCCTGCAAGTGATTTGAAGTGCTGTGTTGCTTTGCAGGAGAATTCAGTCCTTTTAACCTAGACGTGTGCTGTGGAACTTTAGAAGAATCTTGAGCTTGCTGTTTAGCTGATGCTAGAGATGAAGCTGCAGACAAGTCTGGCCGTTTAGGAGCCGGAGATACTGGTTCTGCCAGGGAGCTGTGCTTGACTGTGTTTAAACTGTATGCTCTTATTCGGGACCAGGTTGTGGAATTAAAACTCTTGGACTCCAGCCAGAACTTTACTAAATGTTCCATTCTGCGGAGTTCCATAAATTGGATAAAATAAGGGAGCGCCACATTGTCTTGTAGCACCTGTGCCAGAGTCTTTGAAAGGCTAGACTTTGCATCCTGGGATTCATAATTCAAACACGATCGACCTACATAAAAAAAAATAAAGTAAAATGTATAAAAAAAATAAATAAAATAAATTTAAAAAAAGCCCAAGCCCAAAAAAAGACTGAAGCTATTAGCCCAATTAAAGTGGTTCTAAAGGCAGAAGTTTTTTTTTACTTTAATGCATTCTGGGTGCAGCTTCCCCCCCAGCCCGCCCTTACATTTACCTGTGCCCCATCTCGATGCAGGGATGTGAATGAGAGCAGCGGCTCTACGGGGTCTCTGTGTCCTCACTGGCTCACAGCAGCAGGAGCCATTGGCAATCACAAACAGTGAGCCAATGAGGAGGGAGCAGGGGACAGGGCTCCGTGTGTGAATGAACGTTGTCTATTCACAGGAGCACAACTCGGGAGCGAGCCTGCTCGAGTGCCCCCATAGGAAGAGGCTTGCTATTAGGAACACTCTATAGAGGGAGGGGGCAGGACTGCCAGCAGGGGACCCAAAAAGAGGAGGATAGGGGCTACTTTGTGCAAAAACACTGTGTAAAGCAGGTAGGTATAAAATGTTTGTCATTTTTGTTTTTCAAAACTTCAACCTTTAGACTCACTTTATTATACATACACTTAATATATTTACAATTAAGCTTACAAGTATCTAAATTATATATCAGTTTTGGGTGGAATGACTGATATAAAGTTTAAGAGGGTGGACAGCACCAACGGGTAAAATACTGTGTATCCCACAAAAAAAAAAAAAAAAAGGGATTTTATTAAAACTTACCGCAAAATCCTTTTCTCCGAGTTCACTGACAGACGCAGCCTCTTCATGACTTTGTGGGGTTTTATGCTTATCCTACTAGGAGTTAACTAGGCAGGGAAAATAATCAGCTGGCCCCCTCTCTTCCTACATCAAACCCCCTCACAGCATAGCTCTTCAGTTCGTACACAAGCCGTACCAAAAACAGAGCCCAGGGGGTGGGTGCTGCGTCTGTCAGTGAACTCGGAGAAAAGGATTTTACGGTAAGTTTTAATAAAATCCCTTTTTCTCCTTACGTTCACTGACAGACGCAGCCTCTTCATGACTTTGTGGGGACATCCCCAAGCAGTGTCAAAAGAGGGGTGGGTAAAACGCTAACAGTACCCAACTGAACCTCTGAAGAGGCGCCAGACGCGCCTACACTGCCGCTTGCAAAACTTTGCGGCCAAAAGTAGCATCCGTAGATGCAAACACATCAACCTTATAAAACTTAATGAAAAGTGTGAACCAAGACCCAAGGGGCCGCCTTGCACACCTGTGACACCAATGCCTGGTGTCTAAAAATCCAGGAAGTGCTAATTAAGAAAAAAATAAAAATGGTCATAATCAGGACCGTAGTTCCCCTGAAGGGAAGCCAGGTCAACACCTTACGAACTAGGCAAAGAAACTGAAGAGCTATGCTGTGAGGGGGTTTGATGTAGGAAGAGAGGACGGCCCCCATGGGAGGGGCCAGCTGATTCTTTTCCCTGCCTAGTTAACTCCTAGTAGGACGAGCATAAAACCCCACAAAGTCATGAAGAGGCTGCGTCTGTCAGTGAACGTAAGGAGAAAAAAAAATTATTAAAAAGCAGTAATAAACTACATTCCAAAAAAAAAAGGCGCTTCCATATTCACCCAGTCTTTTTTCTGGGTACATGGGCTTTGGCTATCTGACTGGCTGAACTGGCGATGACGCGACTTGCCGTTTACAGCCAGGCTCTGTAGGAAGGGCGTGGGAATGCCATTCCTTCAGCGTGCATGCACCGGTGACGTCACTGGCTTCATCTAAAAAGGAAATATCTCCTCAATGGTGCACGTTTAGGAGATATTTAGAGTACCTACAGGTAAGCCTCATTATAGACTTGCCTATAGGTAAAAATTATACATGGAAGTTTACTTCCACTTTAACCGGTTCCTGACCGGCCACCGCATATTTACTGCGTCGGTGTGGTTCTATTCTGCGAGTCGCCGTATATAAGTGGCGATCTGCACGTGCACAGTTAGCGGCCCGCCGCACTGGCAGGCGGACCCGATGTCCGCTGGCGAGCCACAATGACCTGCCAGAGAGAAATAACGGGGAACTGCGTATGTAAACACGGTGGTTCCCCGCTCTGTCAGTGGGCATGTAAGATCTACTGATCCCTGTCACTGGGATCAGTTAGATCTCTTATGCCAATGGTAGTCCAGCCCCCTCACAGTTAGAACACACCTAGGGAACACAGTTAACCCCTTCACTACACCGTGCAGGTTAACCCCTTCCTTGCCAATGACATTTATACAGTAATCAGTGGATATTTACATTTCTGATTGCTGTATAAAGGCCATTGGTGTCAAAAATGTCCGACATGTCTGCCCCAATATCAAAGTCCCGACAAAAATCACAGATCACCACCATTAGCAGAGGGAAAAAAAAAAAAAAGCCAGAAATTAATTCTCGTGGTTTCTAAGTGCGGCAACTTTTGCGCAAACACAGATTGTGATTTTTTATTTTTTTTTTACCAAAAAAATGAGGAAGAATATAAAATCGGCCAAAACCGATGAATACATTTTTTTTATATATTTTTTTGGGGTTTGTATTCTAGTAAAAAGTAAGAAGTGTTTTTTTGCAAAATTGTCACTCTTTTTTGTTTATAGCAGTTATCAGAAATGATGCAGAGGTGATCAAATACCACCAAAAGAAAGCTCTATCTGCGGGGGAAAAAAAAGGATGCAAATTTAGTTTGGGTACCACGTCGCACGACCGCGCAATAGTCTATTAAAGAGAGGCAGTGCCGAATCACAAAATATGCTCTGGTCCTAGTGTGTTTAATCCTTCTGGGGTGAAGTGGTTAAAAAAGACCTTCCATAAAAAGAATACAAAATAAAAATGTGACAAATTCAAAACATAAAAGGTTAGTAAAGTTATACAAGGCTCAGATTATTCTTACCTAGATCTCCAAAGTGTTCTGCTTCCATATGGATTGGCTGCTTTTTAAGTGCAGCCGTTCTGCTACTTGAGTAGGAGTCCATGTTGGCCGATATGGCATTAATAGCCACATGGCTTGGTCCAGCTGCCTCCAGTAAGGCATTGTTTTTTGGACTCCTTGATGGGGAATGTACTGGTATAGGTGCTGGATCTGGAACATAAAACATATTTAGCCCATCTGTACTATATATGCAGGCCTAAACAGTAAATGCAAAGGATGTCATCCTATGAGTCATATGTCCTGTTGAAAAACGGGGGCCATTGAGGGATATTTAAATCTTTGACCTTGTGCAACTGCTTTTGCTGTGCTTCTGTGCCTGCTTGGATGTAAGCTCTGCAGGTTTAAACAGACCCCAGCACTAAAGTTGCATCTCCAAAAGGGAGCCAGGGGCTGTGTGTTTTGTCAATGGCCTGGGACAAGAAGGGGGCAGGGAGGTAACCTGAAGCACTTACATTTGAGTGGGCATAGACATACTGCAGGAGCTATACCTCCCCCGACATGTAAAATAACAGATTTGAAACTTGTCAGCCAGCTTGATAGGAGGTTTCTTTTCGGCTAATGCAATGTATAAGGGCTCTTTCATACAGGCATTGAAAATAGGCGGTTGGGTCGCATTTTTAAAACACTTCCCGAACGCCTATCAATGTCACACAAAATTGTTACAATGGGGAGCAGATGGAGGTGTGCACACTGCAGCGTTAGCATTGCGGCGAGGCACAAATAAAACTGCCCAAAGAGTTTATCAATCGTGGACGCTTCGCAACTGCCTCTATACACTTCTATTGACACGCACCACAACCGCACCTTAAACACACCGTAAAGGTGCCTATGGCATTTACAGTGCGTTTATGGTGTAGTTTGCACAGCATCAAGATTTATTTACCATTTAAGCCTTGTAAAAACAACACACAGGGCATTTGAGAAGTGTTGCCCGACACAATGTGAATGCCTGTACAACACACCCTAAATGTTAACGATATACACTATATTACAAAAAGTATTGGGACGCCTGCCTTTACAGGCACAAGAACTTTAATGGCATTCCAGTCTTAGTCCGTAGGTTTCAATATGGAGTTGGCCTACCCTTTGCAGCTATAACAGCTTCAACTCTTCTGGGAAGACTGTCCACAAGGGATTAGGAGTGTGTTTATGGCAATGTTTGACCATTCTTCAAGAAGTACATTGATGAGGTCAGACAATGATGAGAACTAGAAGGCTTGGCTTGCAGTCTCAGCTCTAATTCATCCCAAAGGTGTTCTATTGGGTTGAGGTCAGGACTCCAAATGATTTGGAGAAGGGATTATGAAGAGAAGCCTCTTAAGGCGTCAGTATACCAAGACATTTTAAACAAATTAAATGCTCATAACTTGGTGGGAACAGTTTGGGGATGACCCCTTCCTGTTCCAACATGACTGTGCACCAGTGCATAAAGCAAGGTCCATAAAGACATGGATGAGTGAGTTTGGGATGGAGGAACTTGACTGGCCTGCACAGAGTCCTGACCTCAACTCACTAGAACACCTTTTGGATGAATTAGAGCGAAGACTGTGAGCCAGGCCTTCTTGTCCAACATCAGTGCCTGACCTTTCACTTTCAAACTGGTATTTACCCTGAAAAGATAAAACCTTGAGAGTTCCAAAGATTAGGATCCCAACCTATATTTTGGGCTTTCACTAAAATAGATTTTGCTACATTAATGTCATCAATCTTAGGGCCCCGTTCACATAGGACGTACTAAAGTGTATGGCAATGGAGGGCTGAGTTTACCTGCACAGGTGTTCCATGCATTCACATGCAGGCAGCAGCTGCGTCCCAATAGATGTCAATGGGACTGCTGGCACCGGGGCGTACAGAACAGCTGTGCATCCCCATGTGGGTAAACACAGCCCTTCCACAGGCGTATGCTTAAGCCCTGTGTGAACGAGGCCTTAAACTGCATAGAAGAAAAAAAACTGTGAAAGTCGTCATAAAAGAAAAAAAAAAAAAAAGTACAACCTCGAAGTGCTTTGACATCAGGTTTCTCCTGGTCTTTTCCTTTAACTATAAAAAAGAAAAAAAAGCATTTGTTAGTTAGAACTATAAAAAATAAAAAAACAACAAAACGCTTCTCCCAGGAAATTTGTATAAAAGAAAACAATACGATTAAAAAGGTAGGGTGGGTTTGGCCAGAATTCCCATACAGAATACTTTACAAGACAATTCTACCAAATACCAATATTTATTTAAAGGTGGAAGCCAATAAGACATCAAGTATATTATTTCTCTCTGAAACATCAGTTATAAGATCGCCGAACCAATGTTTCTCCTAACTTGGCCTACACAATTAATTCTGTGGCATCATAATCAGTGTTGAGCGAAGTTTGGGTCCGTACCGAACTTTGGGATGTCCGGGACCCGAACCCGGACTTTTCAAAAAAAAGTCCGGGTTCAGGTTTCTGGTAATTTTACTAAAAGTTCTGAAAATTGCTGTAAAAAAATCCAGGAAAGTCCTAGAGGTCTGCAAAAGGAAGGAAAATGGGGGTAAGGGTCGGACAAGTGCCCTACAAAGAAATGGGGACAGGGAAATCACTAAAAGCATTTTTAAAAAAATAAAAACATTAAAAAAATCAAAAATGGAGGTGGATGTGGACCATCTTCAAACTGTGTCTGAAAAGTATTAATTAACGGTAGAAGCCATATACATATAACTGTTCTAAAATCATCTTCAAACTGTGTCAAAAAAGTATAAATAAGCCGGGAGAACCCATATCACTGTTCTGCAAACATCTGGAAACTGTGTGTGACACTTTAAATCTGGAAACTGTGTGTGACACTTTAAATAAAACCGGGCGAACCCATATCACTGTTCTGCAAACATCTGGAAACTGTGTGAAACTGTAGCATAGAGAAGAACAGATATATGGTTTCGCTCTGCTATAGTTTCACATAGAGTTTTTAGATGATTTTAGAACAGTGATATCATATCACTTATCAAAGTGTATCAAAAATCTACTAAAATCTTGTCACTATACTATAGTGACAAGATTTTAGTAGATTTTTGAGATACACTTTGATATCGTCTCGCTTTG
>BLSH010423897.1:117219-130297 GCA_018402905.1 Glandirana rugosa | reverse complement strand
ATATATTTTTTTTTTTTTTTTAATGGAAAATGCCTGTAAACGAAAAAGGTCCTAGATGCGAGTTACCGCGTTTACAAGGTGGCGTTTCAAATGCCTCTGAACCCCTTTTTTGTGTTCCAAAAAAAGCCTTTAAACTCAACTGCCTGGAAACAACCCTGTGTAAATGTACTAATAAACTAAACAGAGAAGAGTTCAGGGGCAGCATGGGAAAAAAAAAATGCCCAAATGCCTCTAAATGTCAGCTTACTAGCAGCAGTGTAAATAAGGTATATAAATAAATGAAGCCAAAGAAGGAATATGCTTAGGCTACATTTGCACGAATGACTAGCCCCAGTGACAATGACAGTGGCACGAATCTCCAGATTTGATTCCTACTATTGTTTTTGCTACCTGTGGACAGCCAGCTGCAGCCACCGAGCCCTGTAAACTTCAATGACATGTAACCAGCAGCCCAGCTATCTGTGGCTGTCCGCACAGCCAGCGATTACCTGCGGTCACCTCTGCTGGATGCATTTTGTATTCGTCGAGTGGCAATCATTTCAGGTAATAGCTGGCTGTGTGAACAGACACGGATAGCTGCAGCCACCAGCAACCTGTCATTGAAGTTTGCAGGGCTCTCCGGCTGCAACTGGTGGATCAGAGGTGGCAAAAACGGCAGTAGGAATCAGATTCTTGCAGCTGTTGTTCGCACAGGAACTATTCACTTGTGCTTATCTAGGAACTAAGCAGAGTTTAGTTTGCTCTGACGAGCAGATGTTTTGTTTGTTTTATTCTATGGATTTGCTGTAAAAAGCCGTTCTGTATTGAAAAATGGTTTGACTGCTGCTTTGCTGAATAAAACGGCAGACTGAACCGGCTTGGACTGTTATGGAACATCCCTATCTTGTGCATGGTTGACCTCCAATATCAGCTGAGCCTGCCCCCCTTACAATTTAAAGACATATAAACTCTCAAAATGGACAGCAACACAAATCCTTGTTTTCACATTCTGAGTTTAAAGCTGAACTCTGGCCACAAGAACATTCATTTAGATATGTTCCTCAACAGCCATAATAGAAATAAATCTACTTTGTTTGCACCAAATACCTTTTCAAACCCAGACATTATTATATAAAAAAGTAGGAGTGATATCATTGCAGTGCTGCGTATAGCCTGTGCAGAAAGCAGAGCTATAGGACACAGAACATCCTCCCTCTACAAGCTACCTGTGACCAGTTGAGCAAAACACCTTGGTAGCCCCAGCTTGTAATTCGATCATGAAAGAGCAGCAGAACACTGATCAGTTTCTCGCTTCTTTTTTGCACACCTTAACATTTCCTCTTGGTAAGGTTTTGTGCACTTATCTGAATTAAAACCTACAGGCCAAAAAGATAGGTGGGTTTCAAAATAAGGTTTGAGTGTGGGAATAGAAAGATACCTTTTACCGAACTCTGTAAATTTAAACGCCAATCAACAGAAGTTTTCCACACTTGTCCGTTCAACAGAAACTGATCCAACAATCAACTTCTGTCAAAAAATTTGGCTGGTTCCTGTTGAACTGGCGGTAAAGAGAAAATATAGGTTTTGGGCTTAACCACCTCAGCTCTGGAAGGTTTTTACCCCCTTCATGACCAGGCCATTTTTTGCCATTTAGAACTGCGCTACTTTAACTGGCGATTGCACAATCATGCAACGCTGTACCCAAACAAAAAGGTATATAAATTTTTTCACACAATTTAGAGCTTTCTTTTGGTGATATTTAATCACCACTGGGTTCGTTTCCTGCGATATAAACAGAAAGACAGAAAATTTTGATTTACTTATTTTTTTCTTACACCACTAATGGCGTCTTTGCAACTTATAGTGGGAATGTGAGTGCAGCGGGCAATCTGACACCGACATCGAGTGGAAACTAACTGCCACTGACATCACCAGTGACACTAATACAGTGATCAGTGCTAAAACTATACACTATCATTGTACTGACACTGGGTAGGAAGGGGTTAACATCAAGGGTGATCAAAGGTTTTACTGCGTGCCTAACAATGTGTAATGTGTGCAATATGTACTACTTTTTACTAATAATCTCTGTTTCTTATCCCTGTTTTGCAGGGATAAGAAACAGAGATTGTTCCCTTTGTAGAGAGCCCTATGTTGATTGTCAACACAGGATTCTGGGCTGTGGTTGGACACAGCTGATTAGCAGGTCCCGGCCGGACTCCCATTTTGTACAATCACAGCACGTGTTGGTAGGGGGTGCGAATGCCAAACACAAAAACAGGCAATGAAGTACAAGTTCATCTGTCTGCAGTACATGCCTGTACAGCTACAGTATCTTGTATTCCATCTGCCTTTAGGCAATCCCTAAAAACAAATTTCTTTAGGGATGCCTCTACATAGCAACTGAAATTCTCAAACAACTCATCCCTACACAATCATTACCTTTTGTATCACTTATCCTTCCCTTTTACAATGTAAGCGCTAACGAGCAGGGCTCTCCTGATGATCTTGAAATGGTAGAAAAATTAATCAACGCAATCACTAAATAAAATGCAAACATTATTTCTATGCAATGCCTTCTAACACAGGCAAATATTGCTGCTAACACAATCCAAGTGTATTCACTGGAAACACCCCTTAGGGTCCTTTCATACAAGCGGATCGTGCATGTCCGCCTGTCAGTTTTTCAGGCAGACCTGAACGGACGCTCCATTTTCCTCTATGGAGTGACGGATGTCAGCGGCGACATGTCCTCTGACATTTAAGCCGCTCCGATCCGCCAAAAACAGACGGATGGAAACCCTATTTTCCATCGGTCTGGCGGATCGGATGAACACGGACAGATGGTCCATGTTCATCCGATCCCCCATAGAGGAGAATGGAGCTGTGACAGGTCAGTCTCTGCACGGAGTGCAGAGAATGTCCCGTCATCCGCCGGCTCAGCGGGGATAAAACGGATGGATGCCCGTCAAAACGGGCTCCGCTCGTGTGAAAGGGGCCTAAGGCTTAATATACACAGGACGTTTTAATACCTCTCCTGAACGATTTAACTTGACAGATCATAACCGACGTTAAAAAAAACTTTTTTTTTTTATACATACTTGCCTGTAAAATCAATTTCTTTCTAAGGACGTCACTGGACACAGAGCAGGCCATATATTCTATACATACTGGGTTATACGCCACCTATAGGTGAATGGACACTGGTAAACAATAAAAAACAAACAGGAAGTTCCCCCTCCTACATAACCCCTCCCACACTGGGAAAACTTCAGTTTTGTAGCAAGCAATGAACTCCACAAAGACACAGAGAGGGGAGGGACCTCTGTGTCCCGTGATGTCCTTCGAAAGAAATGGATTTTACAGTTAAGTATGTATAAAAAAAATCCAATTTTCTTTCCTCGGACATCACGGGACACAGAGCAGGCCATATATTCTATACATACTGGGATGTTCCAGAGCAATGCCTGAGGGGAGGGAGACCCAATTCCAATTAAACCCCAGCCCTCCATATGCTGTGGCCAAAAAAATGGAATCCTCCGCTGTTCTAACATTCACCTGATAGAATCTTGTGAATGTATGTATTGAGGACCATGTAGCGGCCTCATAATCTGTGCCACTAACGTCTGGTGGAAGAAGCCCAGGAGGTCCCCATCTCCTGGTGGAAAGAGCTCTCACCCCGAATGGGGGAGCTCTCGCCCTTTAACCATAAATTTGAGTAATCAGCTGGCTAATCCACAGTGAAAACAGCTGCCTTGGATGTCACCCGACCCTTCCTAGGGCCTTCAGGCAAAAAAAAGCCATCAGTCCTACTGATGTCTGCAGATCTCTTCAGATAGATCTAATCAGCATGTACCCACCTGTAGAGAGTGCAATGGTCTCTCCTCCGGTGAGGAGGGCTGAGAATAAAAAGAAAGTAACACAATATCTTCATTGAGATGAAAGGGCGACACTTCGGTAGGAAGGATGGAAGAGGCCGCAACACCACCTTATCCTGGTGCAATCTCAAGTCTGGCTCTTTACAAGAAAGGGCTGCCAACTCCGAAACACCTCTGGCTGGGATGATGGCAAAGAGAAAGACTAGTTTCCTAGTCAAAAAGACCAAATTCAAATCCCCTGGACAGGGAGGAAATCGAACTGGTGGTAACAGATGAGTTACCCCTTGAAGAAAAGGTCCTGATCAAGGGGTGAGAAGCCAAGGCTTCTGGAGATATATGGACAAGGCAGAAACTTGTCCTTTGACAAAACCAGATTCAATCCCATGGACAGGGAGGAAATCTAACAAGTGGTAACAGATAAGTTACCCCTTGAAGAAAGGTTCTGATCAAGGAGTCAGAAGTCAAAGGTTTCCGAAAACATATGGACAAGGCAGAAACCTGTCCTTTGATTGTAGTCAAAACCAGCTCCAAGTTTACTCCTGCTTATAGAAAGGCTAGCATTTTACCAATCACATACTTGCGGGGTTGCCCTTTCCTGGCCTCACACCACGCAATGTAAGCCTTCCAAACCCTGTGATAAATCTTCCTGGTCACTAGCTTTTTAGCGTTTACCATTTAGATAACACAGGACCCAAAAAAACCCGGATCTCTCAATACCATGGCTTCAATCTCCATGCCGTCAGCTTAGCGCACATAAATTCGGGTGGAATATAGGACCCTGAGAGAGTAGATCGGATCGGACCGGACGCTGCCAAGGCCCGTCCCCCATTAACCTCATTATCTCTGGGTATCAAGGCCTCCTGGCCCAATATGGCACCACCAGAATGACTGTCGCCACCTCCTTCCGAATTTTGCGCAAGGGATGCTGTAGCAGATAGATTGAGGGAAAGGCATAAATCAAGGAGAACTGGGCTCATGGAATCACCAGAGCCCCTACACTCCTTTAGTACAAGGATCCCCTGCTCAGGACACAAACAGCTGGACTTTGTTGTTGAATCGGGATGCCAGTAGATCAACCTCTGGCGTCCCCCAGCGCAGACAAATTTCCCGAAAAACTTCAGGCTGTAGTGACCTCTCCTGGGTGTATCTGTTGGTGGCTGAGAAGTCCGCCTTCCAATTTTCCCACGCCTTGGATGTGAACTGCAGAGAGTCTTGCAAACCTGCCACTGCCGTGGTCTTGTCGGCCTGTACCCTTATGAGGTAGCCCTGCAACCTGGATGTCCAATCCCTCAGAGCTAGCCGAATAGCTCGTAGCTCTAGGAGGTTTATGGGCAATCTCTGCTCCACCAAGGACCATCTCCCCTGGACTGTGGAGTCCCCCATGACACGCCCCAGCCTACAAGACTGGCATATCTGTGGTCACAATCTTCCAAGAAACTGATCTGCCATGAGACCGATTCTGGTTTACTAACCACCAGGCGAGACTCCATCGAGCCCTGGGAGTTAAGGATTTGCAGGAATCCGAAGTCTGCAATTGTGTTTCACTCGGCCAGGATGTTGCGCTGAAGTGCCCTGGAGTGACACTGTGCATAAGGACCTGCCTCGAAAGAGGCTACCATCTTCACTAGTAACCTCAGAGGAGAACTGAAGAGTGCCTCGTCGCCCTCTCCTGGCTTACCAGAGCCTTGAGGTCACTGATCCCCTCAGCGGAGAGAGTATCCTTGCTTGGACTGTATCTAGATGTAGACCTAGATATTCCAGAGACTGAACTGGGTCTAGTAAGGAATACCCTACATACATGACCCAACCCCTGCTTCCCAGGATTGTTAGTGTCACATTCTGCCCGAGTCTGCACCGAGACTGACCTCTGAGCAAGAGGTTGTATAGGCATCCCATTATTGGGACCCCCCGTGACCCTAGAAGGCCCATCACTGGAGCCAGAATCTTTATAAAGATTCAGGGAGCTATTGCGGTCCTGATTGTCTGTTTTGCAGCGTTTACATGATGCGTTTGCATTAAGAAGCATTTTTTTTTTCCAATACTCAAAATGCATCTCCATTAAAAATGGCTGTAAAGAGTTACTGCGTTTAAAAGCTGTTACAGGCATTTGGCGTTTCAAATGCCTCTGAATAACCGTCCTGAACGCAATTTTTTGCCGCGATTTTGTATCAGTACGACTTTGGTCTGACTTTGTTGCAACTATATTATTCAGGTGCGATTTGCATGCAACTTTGGAGGATTTAACATTGAAGTCTATGGACCTCAAGTTACATCAAAGTTGGGCCAAAGTAATGCAGGGACTACTTTGAAGACGGCACAACTTGAAGTTGTACAGATATGAATGGTACTCATTGGAAATAATGGGGAATGACCTGTCATGAGACTTCGCAGTCCCTAGTCGCAGGACAAGTCGCTTAAGTGTGAAAGGGGTCCAAATTATACTTAACCATAAAATCAGTGTACTGCAAATGGGTAAAATTAAAAACAAAATGAAAATAAACAATACCGTTTAAGGGTGCAACCATATATAAAGTAACATACAACATAACATAGAACAAAGCGGAAACACCATAGTGCTCGGTTTTTTTAATTAAAAAAAAACAAAAAAAGAATAAAAACACTCACAAAGGTATCAAAAAAAGACTCACCCTTGTGTTTTTATTCCTTTTGGTTTTTCAATATATGCAAAAAACAGAAAGCACTATGGTGTTTCCGCTTTGTTCTATGTTATGTTAGGATGACGACTGAGGAACAAGGATGGATTAGAAGTTGTTATAGCCCGAGATGAGAGGAAGAGGAGTGTTTTGCTGCACCTCCCCTAGGAGGAATTGACAAGAGGCGTATATGACTCTGTAGTGGGGTCTGATATTTGAGGTGAGCAGTTATTTCACCTAAAGGTGGTGGGTCACAAGAAGCACTGTGAAGACATATGAACTGTCACTATTTCACCACATAGGGGTCTCACACTTATAGCATATCAGACTGTAACTGTTTTCTTGCATGCTAAGTATTGTTTATTTTCATTTTGTTCATTTTAATTCTACCCATTTGCGCTACAATGACTTTACGGTTTAGTATAATTTAGAGGTCTCTCCTAATATTTTTGTCTTGAACTGTATAGCCTCACTTTATTTTATAAAGCGCTGCACAAAACTTCTTGTTGCTATATAAATCCTGTATAATGGCGCTTCAAATGCTCATGAAAAATGAATGCTGCAACATATTAACCACTTGCCAAACAGCCATGGGCTGGTCAGCTCTATTGCGCAAATCCCCATAGCTGTACGGCGGCACTTTAAGAGACTGTAGGGGGGGGGGGGGCGCTCGCGCGTGCCTGCTGGACGTCTCTGGAGCTGAAGAGCATGGCCGGCGGGCGCGATGTCCGCCGGCCACCCACGATTGCTCCTCACAGAGGAGGGCTGGGGATTTGTTGAAGTAAACAGATCTCCGTTCTAACAGGGAAACAGAGATCTGCTGTTCCCAGTGATCGGGAGCAGCATTCTCTCTCCACCCACACTCAATACACTCCCCGCACAGTTAGAAACACCTCCCTAGGGAACACTTAACCCCTTGACCCCCTAGTGTTAACCCCTACCTGCCAATGACATTTATACAGCAGTCAGTGGCTCTTTTTAACTCTGAGCACTGTATAAATGTCAATGGCTCCAAAAAATGTGTCAAATATGTCCAGTGTGCCACAATATCACAGTCCCAATAAAAATAAAAAAAAAATAAAAAAAATAAACAAAAAATCTATTCCCATAGTTTGTAAACGCGATAACTTTTGCACAACCCAATCAATATACGCCTATTGCGATTTCTTTTTTTACCAAAAATATGTAGAAGAATACATAGCGGCCTGAACTGAGGAATACATTTGTTTTGTTATATTTTTTTGGGGATAATGTATTATAGTAAAAAAGCAAAAAAAAAATTTTTTTCAAAATGGTCTCTGTTTATAGCACAAAAAATAAAAACTGCAGAGGTGACCAAACACCACCAAAAGAAAGCTCTATTTGTGGGAAAAAAAGGACACCATATGTGTTTGGGTACAACGCTGCACGAACGCACAACTGTCAGTTAAAGCGACGCAGTGCCGTATTGCAAAAAGTGCTGTGGTCAGGACAGGGATAAATCCTTCCGGGGCTGAAGTGGTTTTATGCAATAAAATTATTTTTACTGACAAAAAAAAAAAAAAAAAAACGAACATAATTTGAAACTGATTATTTTTTTTAAACTTGTGTGAAAATCTCCCCCTCTATTTTTTGTTGAGCATAAAGTAAAAGGAACGATACAAATGTAAAGTGCAACAGGCATTATTCAAAAGGCAAGTACATTGACATACAGTTGTATGCAAACGTTTAGGAACCCCTCACAATTTGCATGATTGTCATTTATAAATATTTGGGTGTTTGGATCAGCAATTTAATTTTGATCTATCAAATAACTGAAAGGACACAGTAACATTTCAGTAGTGAAATGAGGTTTATTGGATTAACAGAAAATGTGCAATATGCATCAAAACGAAATTAGACAGGTGCATAAATTTGGGCACCCTTGTCATTTTGTTGATTTGAATACCTGTAACTACTTAGCACTGATTAATTGGAACACACAATTGGTTTGTGAACCTGAAACTACGGATACTGGAAGTCTGTGCTAGCATTTCTCCTGCGGTGTTGCTATCAGTGTGTGAAGAGTGGGAGAAGAGGGTTGCATTGACAATCCAACACAATGGGCAGCACATTGAACACATTTTATAAGTGGTCAGAAACTTGTAAATAACTCATGAAAGAATAAAGTTACGTTAAAACCAAGCACACCATTGTTTTTCTTGTGAAATTCCCAATAAGGTTGATGTGTCACATGACCCTCTTCCTATTGAAAAAAAGAAAAGTTGGATTCAAAATGGCCGCCATGGTCACCACCCATCTTGAAAAGTTTCCCCCCTAACATATACTAATGTGCCACAAACAGGAAGTTAATATCACCAACCATTCCCATTTTATTAAGGTGTATCCATATAAATGGCCCACCCTTTACATTGATCTAGAATCCAGACACTCATTACAGGCTTTAGGAAGCGTCTAGAGGCTGTTATTTCTGCTAAAGGAGGCTCTACTAAATATTGATGTGATTTTTATGTTGGGGTGCCCAACTTTATGCACCTGTCTAATTTCATTTTGATGCATATTGCACATTTTCTGTTAATCCAATAAACCTCATTTCACTACTGAAATATTACTGTGTCCTTCAGTTATTTGATTGGATCAGCAATTTAATTTTGATCTAACACCCAAATAGTTCTAAATGACAGTCATGGAAATTGTCAGGGGTTCCTAAACTTTTGCATACAACTGTATTCATACTGGATGTAAGACATTGAGGGCCAAGATAAAGTGGAGTTCCACTCCTTTTTTAGTTTATTAAAAGTCAGCAGCTACAAAAAGTGTAGCTGCTGACTTTTAACAGTAAGTTACCTGTCTTGCGGTCCAGCGATGGATGCGCCTGAAGCCTCGTTCATCTCCCCCTTCCTCCCCACGGCGCAGTCACTGCAATTGTGGGCACCGGCCGTGGTTTCACAGCCGGGCATACGCGAGTCGCGTTCCTAGGGGCCAGGCAATCTTCTGGGACCTGTGACGTGTCCCAGAAGATTGCCAGGAGGGAGGGGCCGTCTAGGGGGAGAGGAGTCGTTCCATTTTTGGGTGGAACTCCGCTTTAACCAGAAGTACCGGTTTAGATCATACGAGACGAATACATACTTGGAGGGGACATAGAGTACCCAAAACATGCTTAAAGAGGAGGTCCAGCCTGGGAGGAAAAAAAAAAAGCATATAAATCAGAAGTTCCACTTTTGGGTGGAACTCCGCTTTAAGGAAAGATTTCTAATTTTGATTGTGGATCATTCCTCAGCAGTGCAGATGGAAGAATCTTCTAACCACTTGTCCCAAATGTTGTGATATTTAATTGGGCAGCCCCCTGTGTGAGTAAAGTACGTTTTTTTTTTTTTTTTTTTATAGGGAAGGGTAGTGTTAACAGCCCTGATCCACTGGTGGACAGTGGGGGGCAATTCTCTCCTCCCCCTCTAATTTTGACAGCAATATTACTTTTTAATTCCTCCTGAAAAACAGGAATGAATGTCTGCGCTTTCAGCTGTATATTTGCTGCGTGAAATCATCCAAGATACTGCTTCCTCTGACTTCTGGTCTTCGAAGATTCAGAGTGACCTTTGGCGGATGTCACCACTGTGCTGCTCACTGTTCTCCTTGATGACAAGGAAGCTGTACTGGAGGGCCTGCAGTACAAGGATCTCCTTGCTTCTACTTAATTCATTTAATGGATCTGCGATGTCTCCACTTTCCCTGCTGCTCTTTAAACATTAACCACCAGTCATCAGATTACCAGACACTGGGACAAGGATCTTACAGGACACAAAGCCCTACACCATGATGGCAGCTTACTCACAGGGATATTTGTAGATCAAGGCATTGCAAGACAATAATATGGAAAAGATCTGCTGCAGGGAGCCAACAGGGAATTCTGCTGACTACTCCTATGCCTGCTGGTTGTCTTTTTTTTTTCTTTTTACAGCCCTCACAGTTCAGGTCTTCGATCACACCCAACTATATGCTCTTCACAATCATATTACTTACAAATTAAGCCTAGGGCTACATACAGGGGCAAATCTTAGATGTATAAAACTACCTCCCACACTCCAAAGACATGCTGGTAGGAAAATTAGATCCTGTCTAAATTGGCCCTATTATATGTATGAATGTGTTCGGGATCTTAGATTGTAAACTCCTTGAGGGTAGGGACTGATGTGAAAGTACAATGTATATGTAAAGTGCTGTGTAAATTGACAGCGCTATATAAGTACCTGAAAATAAACTAAAATCTCATAACACCATTTTATTGCTCTCTGTATCGCTAATTCAGGGGATTCTGCGACTCATCCTATTAAAGTATACCTCCTGCCCTCCTCCGAATGTTGGAGGTGCTCCCATAGGCCGGCAACAGCATATCATATTTTTTGGGAGTGTGATCAGATTCAGGCTTATTGGGAAGGAGTGATCTCCTGCCTCACTGAAGTTTTGATGACACCTATCCCCAGGACGGTCAGGGTATGCTTGTTGGGTCTAGTGGAGGACATAGTGACTTCCAGGGCCCACACCACTTTGCTCTCCATACTGCTTTTTAATGGGAAAAAGGTTATCTTACACTGGAAAAAGGCTGCACCACCTGAGGTGACCCAGTGGAAGGGATTGGTCAATCAAATGATGCCATACTACAAGTCGACCTACAGGGCCAGAGGTTGTGAGAAAAAATTTGAAAAGGTCTGGAGGGCTTGGTTTGAGTCTCTCTGTTCTGCAGGTTAGGTACATCGGTACAAAAGGTGGGGTCAGACAAAGATACTTTGGTTAGTGAAAGTGTATGGAAATAAACGGAAAATTCTTTCCTGGTAGATTGGGAATGACAGGCAAACTGTTACCGGGTTAAGGTAAATGATACCGAGTTATACGATGGAACCCAGTGTCCCACTTCACATTACGGTTCAAGGTGGCAAGTGACTTTGAGGAGGGGGGGGGGGAGGGGGGGATGTTACAGAGTTTTTGGGAATGCATGTACTCAAGCATAGTCAGAAGTCTTTGTCTAGCTAGCATGTATTTCAGAGGGGTCACCAAGTGGTCCCTCTAGTGGTTTTGCTGTAATGTTTTTTTTGTTTTTCTTCAATTGAAAACTAATAAAAAACAAGTTTTAAAAAAAAAAGTATACCTCCTGCCCTGACATTATATCATGACACGAATCTCCTAACAATTGCCAATCTCCTGTAGTACCACTAAAGAGTGATTCTTGTCCAAAGAGATATTGTCAGTCTCTGAGATTAAATACGATCTTGTGTGTCTTCTGGGGCTGGACTCTTCACCTTTTACAAGCAGGCTGTTGTTTAAACTGGCATTTAGCTATATTTAGACTGACAATGCACTAGGTGTGGTATGACACACTGGTACAGTACACGCGGAAGAGATGAAAACCATCCCTCTCTTTGTTACAGAAGATTTCCTATTGCCTCTCAACAAGGTCCATGTACACTTGCTATTTTATGCCCTACACATTATAAATGAGAACTTGTGTACTCTGCTAAGCACGCCCCAATATCCTGGGATATCAAACCCTCAGTGTCTAATGCACCTTAAAGCGGAGTTCCACCCTAAAGTGGAACTTCCGCTGGTTGGATTCCACCCCCCCTCAGGTGTCACATTTGGCACCTTTCGGGGGGGAGGGGGAAGAGGACACCTGTCTTTCCACACATCCGGGAGCTGTGGCCGGCGGACGCGGCCGCTGACGTCAGCAGCCCGGCTCCCTCCTCCCTGCTCGCTCTGCTTCTGGCCGCCTGGCCAGTAGCAGAGCGTAGCAGAGCGTAGCAGAGCTCGCGCATGCGCGGTAAGGTGCCCTGCGTGAAGCTGTACTGCTTACACGTCCGGGTTCCCTTACCCGCGATGGAGACGGCTGCACCCGTCCCCCGATCCGAAGATCGGCGGCGGGTGCCGACATCGCTGGACTCCAGGACAGGTAAGTGTCCTAATATTAAAAGTCAGCAGCTACTGTATGTGTAGCTGCTGACTTTTAATTTTTTTTTTTTTAGCCCTCGGACCTCCGCTTTAAGTTGCTGATTTACAGTCCTGCTCACCATTATTGGCACCCATGAAGTTTATGTACATATTGTGGAATATCTACTGAAGGAAATGTATCAACTTAACCAACATATTACTACAGATAGCTTGTGTTTGACAAAAAACTGTAAATGATAAATAACATTTAAAAAGATAAACATTATGAGGAAAACAGAGAAAACCATAATGCTTGAGACGTTGTCCACTCGGTTTAACCCAAAGGTATGACTAAACGTCGTTTCCCACGGTTATGGTGACTGTTCCGTTCGTAATACCAAAAGAGACAAAAGGAGTATTACAAATAGAAAAATTTACAATAAATAGTAAATGTCAAAAAACAGTTTGTGTTCGATAGACATCATTATACAACCAATTCAACTATGTAAAGGAAGTCATCTATAAGGTGTTATACATGTATTTGAAGTACCCACGGTTATTACCACTCGTCCTGACATTTAGTCGTTGAATTTCGCCTCCAGGCTCCCGATTTTTTTTTTTTTAATTTTCAGTCGTCGATGTGTATGTCATCGACGACTGAAAATTATA
>BLSH010423897.1:85962-102915 GCA_018402905.1 Glandirana rugosa | reverse complement strand
CCGACACCTATGTGCACCCACCACCAGCAAAGCCGGATTCGCAAGGCTCTTTAGCCCGGATCCAGCACCAAAAAAAGAAGTCAGAGAGGGGCCTCCCAGCTCTTTGCCTTCGAGCCCCCCTCCTTCCTCCTACAGCCCCGTAGGCTCAGCCACCCTTGTGCCTCCTACCTGGGCTGCGCCGGCGTCACTGCCACCTTCTGCTGGGTCCATCGCTTCCTGCTGCATTGCGCCGTTGCGCTGTAGAAGGATCCAGGACTCCAGCACTGTGACCGGCTCTGTTTTAAAGAAAACAGGCTGGTTCCGGCGTCCATGCTCCTCGCGGGACCCGGAACCGGAAGTGACGACCCGGAAGTCCCCGCCCTCCCCCCTGCGCTCCACAGGCCGGAACTCAAGGCCCAACGCCCGCCCCCCTCACAGTCTGCCCAGGATCTCTCCAGCCCCGCAGCCAGGAGCCGCAGACATGTGCGGGGAGCGTTCAGTCCCCTTGGACTTACTTGGGGGGAGAAGCGCCGGTCTCAGCTTCCCTCTGTGCCTGACCGGGGGACCCAACATCCACTACTCACAGGTGAGCAGTCTTAGAGCTCCCACACCCGCCTCCTCCTCCGTGGAGGAAACACAAAAAACTGGGGAGAGGAAGGGGAGGCGCCCTTTTAAAGACTTAATCCTTGTGTTTCCTGCCTTCGGAGGAGGAGCTCTATCTCTCTAGTGCTGTCCTGGACAGACGACTAGAGAAAAGCTCAATTTTGGTCTCATCATTCCAAATGACTTTGTGCCAGAAAGTTTGAGGCTTGTCTCTGTGCTGTTTGGTGTATTGCAAGTGGGATACTTTGTGGCATTTGCGTAGTAATGGCTTTCTGGCGACTTGACCATGCAGGCCATCTTTCTTCAAGTGCCTCCTTATTGTGCATCACGAAATAGCCACACCACATGTTTTCAGAGAGTCCTGTATTTCACCTGAAGTTATTTGTGCATTTTTCTTTGCATCCCAAACAATTTTCCTGGCAGTTGTGGCTGACATTTTAGTTGATCTACCTGACCGTGGTTTGGTTTCAACAGAACCCCTCATTTTTCACTTCTTGATTAGAGTTTGAACATTGCTGATTGGCTTTTTCAATTCCTTGGATATCTTTTTATATCCCTTTCCTGTTCTATACAGTTCAACTACCTTTCCCCGCAGAGCCTTTGACAATTATTTTGCTTTCCCCCATGACTCAGAATCCAGAAACGTCAGTGCAGCACTGGATGGTAGATGCAAGGGACTGTCAGGAGTCCAGAACTCTTTGACCTTTTATACACACACACACTAATTACAAACAAACAGATCACAGATGAGGATGGCTACCTTTAATAGCCATTCAAACCCTTATGTGTCAACTTGTGTGCATGTTATAAGGCCAAAATCACCTGAGTATGTAAACGTTTGATCAGGGTCATTTGGGTAGTTTCTGCAGTCATTATGATTTAAAAAGAGTAAACACAGTTGACTGATAAAAGCAACCAGTGCTGGTATGGTGTAGAAGAACATCCTTAGACGCACCGCAGAAAGAGCCGGGCCATGGCGTTTTACATCAGCGTGACACAGCGGTCTTTCAAACACAATTTTTTGGGAAAAAAATTAACTTTAAGTTAAAAAAAAAATAAGTCAACAGTAAAGTTACATTTTTTGTATATTGTGAAAGAGGATGTTACGCTGAGTAAATATACACCATACATGTTATGGTTGAAAATTGCGCACACTTGCGGAATGGCGACAAACTCCGGTACTTAATCTCCATAGGCGACACTTTAAAAAATTTTAACGGTAACCAGGTTAGAGGTGCAGAGGAGTTATTTTGCTAGAATTATTGCTCACACGCTGGCGATCGTGGCGATACCTCACATGTGGTTTGAACACCGTTTTCATAAGCGGGCGCGACTTACGTATGCTTTTTCTTTGCTGCGCGAGCTCACAGGGACGGTGTCGCTTTAAAAAAAAAAAATGTATTATCTTTATTTTTTTTCAACACTGTTCCTTTAAAAAAAAAAAAAAAAAAACTGATATGTAAACATCCCTTGTGATAGTAATATATGGTGACAGGTACTCTTTATGGAGAGATTTGGGGGGGGTTAAAAGTCCCCCCCATCCCTCCTTAACACTTCACAGTATTTAGATCACCAAAAACGGTAAAGGGGTATAGCCTGCAACTGCAGGCTATAACCCCATATTTCAACTTAAAGCAGCCGCCGTTTATAAACGGCGATTTGGGTTAAGTGGTTAAATCTACAGTCAAAGCTTTTTTTTTTCATTTTGGATATAGTAAGGGAGCATTATAACCCTTCTCAGATTTTTCTTGTTGGCATGTGTCCCATAGCGGAGATTTCCCTTCACTTCGTGTTCCATAACCAACCTGGAAGTGAATGGAAATCTCTGCAAATTAAGGTAATTTCTTGGGAACCCCCAGGTCACCAGTAACAGTGTCCCGATTGGACGATTTCCCCTCTATTACTTTTCTGGGGACAACCCAAAATTTGGGACTTTCTTTTACTTTAAATGATAATGGTAAACAGGACAAATAGAGAGGATGAATCACCATAATGGGGACATAGAGAGCAATACAAATTGATAGGTGGTGTTCTAATCCCTCTCCACTCTCTCCAGAACAAAACAAAGTTTGCCTTTAGTTATACTTTAAAGCGGAGTTGCACCCCGTGTCGGCCCGAGACCCGCGATCCCCTGTCAGACCTGCAGAACGGGGAACCGCAGATGCAAACACAGTGGTTCTCTGTTCTGTTACAGGGGACATAACAGATCCACTGATCCCTGTCACTGGGATCAGTTAGATCTGTTCTGTCCCGACCAGCCCCGCCCCCTCACAGTTAGAACACACGCAGGGAACACTGTTAACCCCTTCACTGCCCCCTGCAGGTTAACCCCTTCACTGCCAATGGCATTTATACAGTAATCAGTGGACATTTAAATTTCTGATCGCTGTATAAATGTCATTGGTCCCAAAAAAGTGTCAAAAATGTCCGATATGTCTGCCCCAATATCGCAGATTACTGCCATTACTATTAAAAAATAAATAAATAATAAAAACCTCATAAATCAATTCCCAGTTTGTAGACGCGATAACTTTTTCCCAAACCAATCAATATACACCAATTGCGATTTTTTTTTACCAAAAATATGTAGAAGAATATATATCGGCCAAAACAGTTGAATCATTTTTTTTTTTTGGATATTTATTATAGCAAAAAGTAAAAAATATTGTTCTTTTTTCAACATCATCGCTCTTTGTTTATAGCGGTGATCAGAAATGAGGGGATCAAATACCACCAAAAGAAAAAACTCTATTTGTGGGAAATAAAAGGATATAAATTTAGTTTGGGTACAACGTCGCACGACCACGCAATTGTCATTCAAAATGCGACAGCGCTGAAAGCCAAAAATTGGTCTGGGTGGGAGGGGGATTTAAGTGCCCAGTAAGGAAGTGGTTAAATCAGATTTTTCTTCATTTTTATCAAATGTATCTTAACAAAATGGCTTTGGAGTTAAAAATATATCTAAAGAAAGTTTTCTATTTAAGATACATTAATAACTTAGTCTATTCAGCATGAAATGGAGCTTAGTTATGTAGCATGCGGCTGTATATTCTGCAATATTTACATTTTTGGTAAATTGCAAGCTGAGCTAACATGCACTGCATTGATGCATTCACACAATTTCACAGTAACCATGAGATAAAACAAAGTTCAGGAATATTTCTTTATCCCATTGTTTTGCAAATCTATGTACACTACAAACTGTATGATTGAATCGGATCTGATATTGCTATTTTACTAACCGGACAGCTTATTATTCCAAATAGGAAACTTATTTTGTTTGCAAATATTAAAGATTCTAACTACCAGCAAGAATAAGTTCTTACATTAAACCGCTTGCCGACCATGTCACGTACATTTACTGCAGCAGGTTGGCAACGCTGCGCAGATCACCGTCTATAAACATCGATCTGCGCTGCCACAGTTGCAGACGGCCGCCCACTGCACACTCCCCGTGAGCATGCCCGCGAGGCTACCGGAGTCGATACCCATTGGCGACCCACGATTGCCTACTACAGAGGAAGAACAGGGAACCGCCGATCTAAACATGGCGGTTCCCCGTTCTGTCAGGGGAGACATGACAGATCTATTGATCCCTGTACTCTGGATCAGTTAACTCTGTCATGTCCCTGCCAGCCCAGCCCCAACACAGTTAGAACACAGTGAGGGAACACACTTAACCCCTTAATCGCCCCCAGCAGGTTAACCCCTTCCCTGCCAGTGACATTTATACAGTAATTTGTGTCTATTTTTAGCTCTGATCGCTGTATAAATGTCAGTGGTCCCAAAAAAAGTGTCAGAAGTCTCCAATCTGTCTGCCGCAATATCACAGTCCCGATAAAAATCACAGATCGCCGCCATTACTAGTAAAAAAAAAAAAATGTAAATATAAATAAATGAGTTCTCATTGTTTGTAAACGCTATAACTTTTGCGCAAAATACCGTAATAAATTAAAATAAATAAGTGTGATTGTTATTTATTTTATACTCATGTGATTATTGAGGAATATTTGCACATAATGAGACCAGCAGTTTATCATAAAATAATAATAATAATGTGTGCCATGCTGAGAGGAGGGTGTAGGAGAGCAATGATGGGGGAGGGGGTGCTGTACTGACACCCCCATGTAAGGTGTAATCCCCCCCCCCCCCCCAGGAAAGCTCCTCTCTCCCCTCCACCATAGGATGTGGGTGATAGGAGCAGGGCCCACCTCACACCACAGGGCTATAGAAGGAGTCCACCACCGGGGACAACTCCTCTTCCTCCACGGAGGAGGGCTGACCATGGCAGTCCCCAGGGAAGGAGGGTCCCGCTTACCTTTCCTGCGGAAGAAGGACATGGCTCCGGGCGGACGTGTGGCACTCAGTCAGCACATTGCTGGGCGCCCCGGCTCCCTCTTTCCAGCACTCGGGATGCCGGGGACCCTCTCACCGACCCCCGCTGGCCGCACACACCCCGGCTCTCCTATCATGAATGACACTTCCTCCTTCCTGCACACTCGAGAGGGCTCAGGCTGCAGAGTGGAGCTCCACCGATGACAGGAAGCATGTGACCTCCACAGGAAGCTTTTTTTTTTCTTAACTTTATTGTGAATCTCTGCAGCTGTCACCAGGAAACATGTGACCTTCACAACCTCTACCTTTTTTATTTTAAAATGATCTTTAAGGCGGTTGTATCCTCTGTTATAGCTTTTTTTTATTTTTATTCTAATGCAATAATATATCAAACAGTGAGTTAAACGAGCCGGTTTATAATTCCATAGCATTCTTTCTGTATCTAGAAGATATTATATTTTCTGTCTGCATTGCTGTTCGGCCTCAGCGCCGCTAGGGTTGCCACCTCATCCCTTTAATCCAGGACACATATGAATTACACAGGTTCTGTGGCTGATTAAGGTGGTTATTAAACTCACTTGGTGCCTCATCTGCATTAAATTATCGTCAGAACAACCTGTGTAATTCATGTGTGTCCTGGATTAAAGGGATGATGTGGCAACGCTAAGCGCCGCCAGTTTAGCTGCTGGCTTCCACGTCTTGTCCTGTTCACTATTTGCGCCCTCACTTGATTCCGGTCCGTAATCCCGTGCATGCGCGTAACGCAACACATTCCAGCCTTTCTGAGCCACACTCCGCTCCTCCTCTTCTGTCTCGTGCGATCTGGGTGTGCTGACGTCACCAATAGGAAATTACGCCGCTCGTATAGCCCTAACATTTTCAGGGCGGAGTCCTGCCGTCATTTAGGGATACTGCAGATGCGCGGGAGACGACACTGAACATGAAAATCCAGATATCTGCTGAACAAAGCAGGTACTAGCGCCAAGACAAAGCTCTATTATATATATAATGAAAATAATTATAGCATTGCAATCTATAAAAGTGATATAAATCATGATACAACTGCTTTAATGTATGTTGGGGTTTCAGCTAGGCGCCCTGTTCTCTGATGGCTTGGACCATCTCAGTATATCTATTCATAATCCTGGCAGAATGACCTTAGCACAGAAAAGAATGACACAGAAACAGGTTGTAGCTAAAGTCAGTCTCACTCGTTTATTATGGCGCGTTATTACGGCTTGAGGAATATCTAGAATAATGTAAAGCTGTAGGCAAGAAGATATATGACATAACTGAACTCCCCCCAAGTGGGGAAGGGATATGTTTGTAGAAATCAGAACACAGCTTGTTTACGTCACCTAGAGGAAATCAGCCGTGAACTAAGTTTCGTTTCTCAAAGAATAGAAAGTAGAAATGACATGTTCTGTATGTAGGAAATAAAGCATGAAATAGTGGGGCCGTCTAAAATGGAGTCTGTAACGAAATGGTGTATCAGTGCTCCCCCCTCCCCCATAATCCCCTCTTAAATCATGGACATGATTTCCCTTTGAACCCTTTGCAGACCTTGTGTTGTCACGGACGTCATCGGGGGCATATAGCTCCCCGGTAAAGATAGTGGGCATAGCGACTATCCAGTCCTTTGTATCCTTGTTGTGAAAGAAGGACTATACCCACCCATCTAGAGATGTTTTAAACAATACCATTCTGCTTACGACTACGGTGTCTTTTTAGGTATAGTAAGTCATTTTCAGGGCTGGGATTGAGGGGCTCTGTTCTGACACTATAGACCCAAACATAGAGAGATTATCTACTCCTTTGCTCAACATCTTTCTAAAGCATGGGATGATACAGCAGATTATTATACCTATTACAGCTAATATAACAATAATGATTATAGAAAGTTGAACTAGGGCTTGTTTGCACCCGTGAACCACCCAAAATACTGATCCCATGGGTTGTCTATACCGGAGTTCTTCTTAAGCTCTACGGATAGGTTTTCTAATTTCTTAATTGCCATGGTGACCTTGCCATTAGGGCCTGTGTTACTAGGGATGTATGTACAGCATGTGCTCGTTTTTGGAATCATAGCACACACTCCTCCCTTTTCTGCTAGAATCATGTCTAAAACCATCCTGTTCTGGAATGTCATGGTGGAATCTGCCTGTAGCTGTTCAGCTATTCCCTGCAGTGTATCCCTAGTGTAGTTAACAAAGCGTTGTTGATTATAATAAATGTAATTTATCCATTCTACATTCTTATTAACAGTTATTATGGGGATAAGTGATTCAAATCCAGCTGCCACTTGGTCTCTGGCTTTGAATTCATCCGGGACCCCTCTTGGGACACCTATTGCATCTGTATATATATGGGGATCGAAGCTGCCAACAGGGGCATTTCTCTTTCTTCTACTAGGGTTAGGTGTCTCATGTTCCTCTTGTTGTTTAAAGATATGTATCCCCATTATTGCTTTTGCCAATGCACACTCCCCTTCCCATTGTCACTCTAATCTAGACCTGATTTTACCATCTCCACATATCCAGTAGATGTCTCCTTGAGACTGAGTTTGATTCTGTAACTTATCTGTAGAGACATTGCTATATGTTTGGCAGAAAGGTGTGGAGAAGTTCCCATAGTTCCTTCCTTTGTGTCCTCCCCTATAGCAAGTGTAATTTCCTGGGTAGACCTGAATGCCCTCTCCGGACTTGGGGTTGTTGGTGATTATATTTAGATTATATTATTATTTATTTATTATATTTATTGTTATATATATTTAGATTATATTTAGATTTCCAATCTTCACAACCAGTATAATTACTTTTGGTGTGTGTATAGATGGAGAGAAAGCATTCCTCCGCATCAGAGGGAAGGAGGAGAGGGACAGTGCCAACATGAGGCTGGGGGGGTTACTCTTTTGGGTGATGGCCACCTCTGTATTACTACGTATGTGAAAAGTCAATAAGATCACTAGAGATGGGGGTAGGATCAAGGAGATCAAGGGCCATTGCCCAAAATTCAGGTAGCAGTTCATTTTCAGGGTCAAGGTTGTCTACCTCCGTTAATACCCCCTTTTCTTGACCTTCCTTTTCGAGGTCAGGGCATTCTGCCCCCGTTAGTACCTCCTTTCTTGCTTCTGGGACCTCTGGGTCGGGTCTCTTCTTTACCAACTTCACACTGGTGGCGTGAATCCAGGCAGGGTTGTGTTCTGTCAGGACTGCGGTTCTGGTGATGGCTATCACTGTGGTCTCGGGCCATAGGTGAAGTCCTGTGGTTTCTTTGCTCTTGGCAACAGCTTTATCACTACCGTATCTCCCAGCTGAAAAGGGTGAGTGTTCTCCTGTGGAAAAAAAGGAAACTTGCGAGTAACTTCTTCCTCTACCCCACAGGTGTCAAACACAAGGCCCACGGGCCGAATTCGGCCCTCCAGGCCATTTCATGTGGCCCTCGCACCTCTCCTGCAGCAACCCCTTCATCTCTGCCCACATCTTGTCTCAGCAGTCAACAGCAGAGAGGAGGACAGAACTTTTCCGCCAGATCCTGCACGTTTCTTTGCAGCTGCAGAGATGCTTATCTCTGCCCCCCTTCCCCATCTCAACAGTCAGCAGGAGAGAGGAGTACAGAACTCCTACAGATTCTGCACCTCAAAGTGCAACCTCAGCGCCCCCTCATCTCCGCCTCCCCTGGTCTCAGCATTCAGCTGACTCCAGGCCTCCTCTGGTCCTCCTCCAGATCCTGCACTTTCTGCCTCCCAGCTCTGCCCCCAGCTTCTTTTCAGCAGCACTGTGATGTAAGGGAGGGTGGGGAACTCTGATGGTGGTGGTGCTCTGGTCATCTAGTTTTGCAGATACCACCGGCCCTTTGAGGGCAACCATAATGCTAATGCAGCCCACGACGAAATTGAGTTTGACACCCCTGCTCTACCCGGTCTAGAAATTTAATTAGTCTCCTTACATACTCATCCCTGATGTTGTGCTATAAACAATGATGCACTGGCTGCAGGAATACATGGCTTCCCCTCTTTGAGGAAAAGACCTTCCTTAGTCTTTTCCAAATCATCACCTGTCCAATCTTTAAGATCTTGTTCTTCAAAGAGCTGGCAAGCTCTTGTGAGGGCTATCAGGGCTGCAGCCTGAGCTGACTGGCAAGGAATTGACTTTGCCTCTAGAATTTAGTCTGGTAATTGTACAACAGCATATTCTGCATGATATGTGTTGTCATTGGGCCTTGAACAAGAGCCATCCTGAAACACACTCTGTGCATCTGGAAAGGCGATGTTTTAATAAAACAAAACATTGAGGATTGGGGCTGGGCCTGAGGTAGTAGAAGCATATTTTATCTTTAGCTTAGGGTTGGAGAGCAGTATAACCTTATAACCACTAAGCCTTTGGGCCAACATATGTTGGGTGTGTAAAGTTGTATCCTGTCCCAGTGTGAATGATGCAGCCATTTCCACCACCATCACACAGGATGCTAAAGTCCTGAGACACGCAGGCATGCCTTGAACCTGTACTGGAACCATCTTTGAGAAAAAAAGCAACAGGGCGGAGCTTGCCTCCATGTTCCTGAACTAGGACTCCCGCCATCGTTTTACAGGTGTCCCTGGAATCAGGCAGGCCTAGACTAGGGGCCGTTACCATAGCATTTTTCAAATACACAAAAGCATTACACATTTCCTTTGACCAGTTTACACAATCTGGCATATCAGAACCTGTGGCATGTCTCAGGAGATTGTCATAGTAGGAACAGTCAGGTATTCATTGGCGGCAGTAACCAATCATGCCAAGGAAGGTAAGCATGTCCTTCTTGGTCAATGGGCGGGGCAGACCCATGAGAGCCGCAGCTCTCTTGTGACTGACTTTCTTTTCTCCTTTTGTGTGGACAAAACCAAGGTACACAACAGTTTTCCTGGCACCACTGCAATTTCTTTCTAGACACTCTGTGACCACTTTCAAATACACAGTTTATGAGATACATACTGTTCTCTTGTCTGGCTGCCTGATTTGAAATAGGACAGAACCATGACGGGAAGTCCAGGACCTCAGCGTGGCCTGGAGCACAATTGAGTAGACTACAGGTGAGTCCACATAGCCCTGGGGCATTCTACATCTGATAAATTGGCGATTCTTTAAACACAAGGCAAAGATTGGCCGTGTCTCCTTATCCACAGGGATGAAAAAAAAACAAACATTTGCCAGATCAATCACTGTAAAACACTCTGCATCGGATGGAATGGAGGACAAGAGTGATGGCACATCTGGCACTATTGAGGCAATGGGGACCACAAGTTAATTTATGGCTCTCAGATCCTGTACAAATCTGTAGCTACCATTGAGGCAATACCTTCCTCCTTTCCTTTGATAAAGGATATTGTTTATGGTACACAAGCTTTGCCCATGCCTTAAGAGTGGCCTTGTAGGGGGTACAGGAAATGGGGCCAACATCAAAAGAATTTTCTCCCTACCTGTCCTACCTGGAGATGGGCAGTGGGTGTCCGTCACAATCAGTGTTAGGAAGGAAATTATTGGGACCTTGGTGGATTGCACTACAATCCCACCCTTCTTTGTGGTTTTGATATTAATGTTTACATAAATAAACTAAATATTACCAATTATGGTGATGCAAACTGTCAATGCGTGCTGTAATCTTCATCTTTAGTTCTCGGACATCAAACCATATCAGACAGGTGGATTGATGCTTTATTTTTTCTGCACTATCTAGAAACTAAACAAAATGAAAGACCTTAGTGAATTATCATTACAATTCCCACCTAGAAATAAACAACTGGTTAGCAAAAAACACATATAAACCACAACATACAAAACATATGGCCATGTTGTTTAATAAGAGTACACTCTTTTCTACCCATATGAAATAAATTCATAATTAATTAATTATCACCACGTGGATTTTCATTAACCGCTTCCTTACCGGGCACTTAAACCCCCCTCCTGCCCAGACCAATTTTTGGCTTTCAGCGCTGTCGCATTTTGAATGGCAATTCGTGCGACGTTGTACCCAAATAAAATTTGCGTCCTTTTTTTCCCACAAATAGAGCTTTCTTTTGGTGGTATTTGATCCCCTCTGCGTCATTTCTGATCGCCGCTATAAACAAAAAATGAGCGACAATTTTGCAAAAAAGAACAATATTTTTTACTTTTTGCTAAAGTACAAATCCATTAAAAAAATTATTCATCGGTTTTGGCCGATATATATTCTTCTACATATTTTTGGTAAAAAAAAAAACGCAATCGGCGTATATTGATTGGTTTGCGCAAAAGTTATCGCGTCTACAAACTGGGAATTGATTTATTATTTTTTTTTTTTTTACTAGTAATGGCGGCAATCTGCGATTTTTATCGGGACTGCGATATTGGGGCGGAAATGTCGGACATTTTTTACACATTTTTGGGACCAATGACATTTATACAGCGATCAGAAATTTAAATGTCCACTGATTACTGTGTAAATGTCATTGGCAGTGAAGGGGTTAACCAGCAGGGGCAGTGAAGGGGTTAAATATGTTCCCTGGCTGTGTTCTAACTGTGGGGGGGCAGGGCTGGTCGGGACATAACAGATCTAACTGATCCCAGTGACAGGGATCAGTAGATCTGCTTGTCCCCTGTCAAAGAACGGGGAATCGCCGTGTTTACAACGGCGGTTCCCCGTTCTGAGGCTCCTGAAAGTGATCGTGGGTCTCGGGCGGACATCGAGTCCGCCCGACCCACGGGCACGCTCGCGCAGCGTGCGGCGCGCGCGCCGCCGCTACCGCCAGGGGGCGCGCAGGAGCATGCGCAGTGGAGGACGTCCATGGACGTCCTCCCGGCATTTCAGGTCCGCGCTGGAGCCGTATTTCGGCAATAGCGCGGACCTGGAGTGGTTAAAGGACGTCCATTAAAAATTATCAATAATTCACCATGGTTAACATTCACAATAACATTTACACTGTGTTTATCACATTGTGCACAAATATTATACATCACCAAACATATGTATATATATTTTTTTTACAAAATTGTCCCTATCTCTTTGTTTATAGCGGTGATCACAAATGACACAGAGGTAATCAAATACCACCAAAAGAAAGCTCTATTTGTGGGAAGAAAAGGACTTCAATTTTGTTTGGGTACAAAGTCACACGACCACACAATTGTCAGCTAAAGCAACGCAGTGCCTAATCGCAAAAAGTGCTCTGGTCCTAATGTGGGAAATCCTTCCGGGGCTGAAATGGTTAAGTTAACTTTGTAAACTGTATTTGTTTGTAAAAGCAAAAAGCACATTTAGCAATGTACATGTTTGGTGATGATGGAAGTTCGTGTTTATGTTGGAAGAAGAATACAATCCATGTGTCTAAGCACAATGTCATTGTCCTTTTTTGCCCCACCTTCATGCCAACTAACCGGACCAAGATTGAGACACACACGGATCTCCAAGCAAAAAATGTTTTACGGTTCAATGGTATGTCAGCATTAAACCTACATCTTCTTGAAAATCATTTATGTTCTGGTGAAAATATTATCCACTTAACGACCACCCGGCCGCATTGCACTGAGGATGGGGGGCCGCTGTAGGCAAAGCGATGTGCTGGTACGTGGCTGCCTACTCCATAGGATTAGGCCCCTGCCAATGATTCACACCCAGGACCAGCTGATCAGCTGTGTCTAATCACAGCTCAGAGCTCTGTGTTGAATTCTGTACAGAGGGAGTGATCTGTCAGTGATCATTAGTATAAAGCAGCACACTGCGCACACATTACACCTAGTTAAAGAACATAGTTAACCCCTTGATTGCCCCTAGATTGTAACCCCTTCCCAGCCAGTGTCTAATTTTTAGCACTGATCACTGTATTAGGGCCGGTTCACACTGTAGCGAGGCGGAGCAGAGCAGCGCGATGCGGCGCTCCAGGCGATCTCAAAGCGGCTTGCTAGGAGACTTCTATCATAGAAGTCAATGCAAGCCGCCTGAGATCGCCCTAAAAATAGTGCAGGGACCATTTTTCTAATGCGGAGCGAAGCGATTCGCTCCTATTAGAACGGTCCCATTTGCACAGCATTGAGGCGAATTGTCAGGCGACTCAAGTCGCCTGACAATTCGCCTAGATGTGAACGGGGCGCGAAGTCGCGCCGCTCCGCCCCGCTGCAGTGTGAACCGGCCCTAAGTGTCACTGGTGATGTCAGTGGCAGTTAGTCAGTTCCCCCCAGCGGCAGTTAGGGTCAGATCCACACAGTCCCACTATAAGTTGCTTATCTCCGCCATTTGTAGTATAAAACAAATTTAAAAAATTAAAATTCCAATACATATCCCATAGTTCAGGGGTAGGCAACCTTAAACACGGGGAGATCTAGGACTCTAATGGCTGCCTCATTCTAATCCTGAAAAAGCCTTGTGTAAATGGGACAATCTACATGGACCTGATATTTTGGGTTGTGCTGCTTTTTTCTTCTTGTGTTGTTTTTTTTTCTCTCTCCCCCCTCCTTTTTTCACTTTAGAGTGTTAAGTGTTCCACTGCGGGCCACTGCTCCTGGATTGTAGGAGCGTGGTCTGCTATGTTGTGGCTTTGTTGTTGTACAAATGTTGTAACAAAAAAGTAAAATATATCAATAAACAGAATTAAAAAAACAAAAAAAAAAACGTGGATCAGGGGCCCCCCAGAATAGAAGGAGGGGCCCAGGGCTAAGCTAGTGGTATGCTATTACCCAACGCTGTCTTTTTCGAGGTTATTGCATGAATATGAAGAGTCTGGCTGTTTTGTTTATTTTCTCTCCTGTAATCCCTATGGGAAACCTTTTATATTCATGTACGTTGAATCGCTTGACATCTCATGTAATGTTATGCCCTTGTCAATTGATATTTGAAAAAAAAAAAAAAAAACGTGGAGATCTACCTGAACAACATGGGAGAAGTCAAAGATTACTGGGCACAGTGTCACCTCCTTACACCTGATTAAATCGTCTAATTGTCGTACTACTGTATCACAATCGTGTGCATTGCACAGCAATCATGGGTTTAAATCAGGTGGTGCAACATATTGCCTCCCCACTACCTGTCCAACACACTCGGATCGCTTTTCAAAGGAGCAGCTGTGTCTGCTGCACTTATGAATGAGCCCTTAGTTGCATTCAGCAGCAGAACCCTTGGGGCTCGTTCACACGTAATGTTTGAGGGGTAGTAAAACCCTGCAGTTGAGTCGTGGTTTTACTGATTCCCTACCCCCTTTAGCTGCTGAGGCAGCAGCCAAAGGTGTATACAGGTGCATGCCGTAGCAGGAATTAAGCCCCCTGTTGCTTTTGGTGGGTGCTACCACCTGCCAATCGTGACCCATTCAAGAAAATAGGGCCACTCTTCAAATGCCCCGCAACTGCATGCTTCTGTGGGGTCCAAGGGGTTAAAGCGGGTGGTGAGAAAGCAACACAAAACTGCCTGCTTTACCACTTGTTTGCTGTATTGCACATGATTGTAGGTGACTTACAGAGCAGCCTCATTCACTTGAATGGGTCATGCTTGGCAGGTGCTACACCCAACCGCCATGACAGGGCATAAATTTCCTGTTGCAGCTGTGACATGTGTACACCCCTGGCCACTGCAGCTAAAGGAGGTGCAGTTGGGGCAGGAGTAATAAAAACACGTCTTAACTATGTCTTAACTATGTAAACGTCTAAATGTAAAGGAATTTCTATTAAGAACAAATTTCAAAAGGAGGAGCTTTTGGAATTTTTGGAGATTCTCAACATTAATGAGTTTAATTTGAAGTTTACATATACGTTTAGTCAGTACCAGGTATCCTTGGACCTGACTATTTCCATTGCTGGCAATGGGAATCTCATAGCTGACCTATATTGCAAACCGAGTGCCGGAAACACCTTCCTCCACGCCTCAAGTGCCCATCCTGATCAGAAGCATACCCTATGCACAATACCTGCACCTCCAGAGGAATTTTTCCATGGGGGAGGATTTTGTTTATCAATCAGGATGCCTACAAAATAGGCTTCTGGCCAGGGGATATTCCAGGTCCTTGCTGAGGAAAGCTTACAATAAGGCTAAAACAAAATCTAGGGCAGAACTTCTCTTCAAAAATAGCTCCAAATCCAACACCCAAACAGTAAAGTTTATTAACCGGTTCTCTGCTCATGAAAAATCCTCGTGCTCATTGATTTCACGCCATTGGCACTTACTTGTAGAGGACTATGTCCTTTCCAACTATGTGCGTTCTAGTGCTGAATTGGTTTTCAGGTGAGCGACTTCGTCACGTGATACCCTGACATCTAGTCATTACCATAGTAGGGATAATGAGATCACATACCCTAAGGAGACCACCGCTGCGGCAATTGTAGCCACTGAGGTGACTGAGGGTAGAGGTATCCATCTTCCTAATGGACAGTGGTACCAATTGTGGCCCCATGCCAGTTGTCGAAACTGCGGTGTAATATACCTGATGACCTGTAAATGCCATGCTTTTTACATAGGGAAACGATCCATGAATTCGGTCAAAGGGTCAGAGATCCTGTGCATTATTCCAGCAATGGCAAGATTATGACCACCATCTCCAGGCACATTGGATTGCATCACGGCTTTGATAGTTGTCCTGCCCAACCCAAGGGGAGGGGGACTATGAAACAAAGGAACACTTTAAATGAGGCACGCAATCATATGTATATAATCAATCATTTTATTCAAGAGTAAATCAGAGTAAACAAGTAGAAATATTAATGATTGGTGTCACAACATTTCATCTATATACATATTGCAAGATAGTGCATGTCATAATAAAAGGTTAAGACATCTCATAACGTCCCATCTATTGACAACATCACAAAATGCAAATATATCATAGTAAACACATGATCGATAAAAACATGAGTACAAAAGCTTGACGTGTTTCATGGAGTAGTATCCATTCTTCAGGAGCGGACATGTGTAAATCTGTAATAGAATATAGGAATTCTATAGTAGCTGTCTTGTGACAAAAATAAAAAAAATGGGAAGTGGGGAGAAAAAAGGAACAGCTGTCTCATTGGGTGCGAATACTCACAAACATTGCTGCATGCAGAGAGCACGGCACCAAAACTAGGATCCTCCCAAAGGGGCGTCAGTTTCGGAAGCTGTGGGGGCGTAGCAATGACGCGACCAATGCAGGATGGCATCCGGGAAGGTTGATCTCACTGTGATGACACCCCCTGTGTGACCATAGATGTAACCATGGGTATCACAAGGGGCTTCTAAAATGTTAGGATATGTATTAGTCTATGTGACACAATCCTGTGCTCAGTTAATACAAATGCTATACATGTGTAAAGTGAAGCCCGAGCATGAATTATGAGGATGGAAAAGTGCAATAGGCCAAACCAGGAAAGGAGGGGGGCCATCAAAAGATCGTCACCCAAGAAAAAAAAATGGGGAAATTTCTCTCTAATTTCCCCATGGTTTTTTCTTGGGTGTCCATCCCCCCCACCCCAGTGTGAAAGTAGCCTTATAGTATATATACCATTGTTTGTAGATGCTATAACTTTTGCGCAAACCAATAAATATACGCTTATTGGGATTTTTTTTTACCAAAGACATGTAGCTGAATACATTTTGGCCTAAATGTATGACAATGTTTGAGTTTGTTGGATTTTTATTATAAGAAAAAGTAGAAAATATTGTTTTTTTTCTTTTATATCACAAAAAAATAAAACCCCAAGTGGTCATCAAATAGGACCAAAAAAAAGCTCTGGTCAGGAAGGGGGTAAAACCTTTTGAGGTCAAGTGGTTATTAACCACTTCAGCCCTGGAAGGATTTTCCCCCTTCCTGACCAGAGCACTTTTTGCGATACGGCACTGCATCATTTTAACTGACAATTGCGCGGTCGTGCGATGTTGTTCCCCAAACAAAATTGATGTCCTTTTTCCCCACAAAAAGAGCTTTCTTTTGATGGTATTTGATTACCTCTGCGGTTTTTATTTTTTGTGCTATAAACAAAACACTATATTTTCTTTTTTTTGTTATAAAAGATGAAAAAGAATATTATTTTTAGGTTGTTTGAGTTTGTAACAGTATGTAAA
>BLSH010423897.1:73815-84520 GCA_018402905.1 Glandirana rugosa | reverse complement strand
GAGCTCTCACTGAGCTTGGCGGGGGGAGAACTGTCACAGAGACGTTCATCTCTGTTTACAATGTGACGGCTGTGATTGGACACAGCCGTCACATGATCGGGAGGGCCAGTCACTGCGCCCGTATCCCGATCTCTGCTCAGCTGGATCCTGTGATCATAATGATCACAGGATCCAGCCGCAGCGCGCCGCGTGGCCGCGCTGCGAGGTCCCGTTCTGCAGGACGTGTATACACGTCCTGTCAGAACAGTGAAGCTCCCACCCGGCCGTATATATACAGTGGCCAGTATGTAAATAACAGCATTTGTTTTGCTATAAAATTATGTAGAAACCACAAGCATTATATATTTTTTTAAGTAGAGGCCTTAGAGAATAAAATGGTGGGTGTTGCAATTTTTTATGTCACTCAGTATTTGCACAGTGTTTTTTCAAATGCATTTTTTTTTGCAAAAAATACACTTTAATGAATTTTAGTGCACACAATCACAATATAATACCCATTTGTTTGTAAAATAAAAAAGATGATGTTCCACCAAGTAAATAGATACCAAACATGCCACGCTTTAAAATTGTGCAAGCCTGTGGAAGTGCGAAAAACTGCAGTACATTAAATTATTCATAGGCAACACTCTAACCCTTTCATGCCCAAGCCTATTTCTGACATTTGTTGCTTACAAGTTAAAATTTGTATTTTTTGCTAGAAAATTACTTAGAACACCCCAAACATTATATATATATATATATTAGCAAAGATCCTAGAGAATAAATGGTGATCCTTGCAATTTTTTTCTGTCACACGGTATTCGCACAGCAGTCTTTCAAGCGCAATCTTTTGGGAAAAAAAGACACTTTCATGAATTAAAAAAACTCAAAACAGTAAAGTTAGACCAATTTTTTGCATAACGTGAAAGATGATGTTATGCCGAGTAAATAATTACCTAACATGTTATGCTTTGAACTTACGCACGCTTATACAATGGCGGCAAACTACGGTACTTAAAAATCTCCATAGGTTACACTTTAAAAAAAAAAAGGAGGCCATGTTTGATTTGAACACCGTTTACATTTGCGGCGCAACTTACGTATGCGTTTTCTTTGCTGTGTGAGCATGTGGGGGCGCTTTAAAAAATGTTTTCTTTTCTTATTTATTTTATTTAACATTTTCCCTGATCGCTTTTATTGCTGTCACAAGGAATGTAAACATCCCTTGTGACAGTAGGTGGTGACAGGTACTCTTTTTGTAGGGATCCCTCCTTTGCACGTAAAAGTATTCATATCGCCAAAATCGGCGTTTCTGAATACTGACATTTTTTTTAAATCGGCGGCATTGGTAGTCGAGTAAACCGGAAGTGATATTGTGACGTCACTCCTGGGATTTTACATCGGAGGCCCGATCAAAGCTGAACCTGGCTTTGTTCGGGTCTCAGCCTAGCCGGCTAGTGGCTTGGGCCTCCCAGTGGGACGGGAGGCCCGGGAAGAGTGGCGGGAGGGGGACTCCCCTCCCGCTCCTGTAGGATGACAGCCGAGTGGCTTTTAGCTGCATCGGTTGTTATCACTAAAAGGCCAACCGCTGGGTCTGAAAACCCGTACCAGGGTGATGCCTGTATAACCCCATCAAGCCATGAATGCATATTTGTGTACAATCGGTGTGAAGGGGTTAAAAAGCCTTTACAGGTTACCACTTTAAATTTATGCAGGTGGTCCGGTGCTAGAATTATTGCTCTTGGTCTGCCGTGTGCGATGATACCTCATGTGTGGTGCGATCACTGTTTACATATGCGTGTGAGACCAATGCCTGCTTACACCTTTGCACGGGGGGATGGGGTCACTTTAAAAAAATATATATATTATTTATTTTATTATTCTTAATTTTACACTGTCTCTCATTTTTTTTTAATCAACTTTATTGCTATCACAAGGGATGAACAACATCCATGATAGCATGGGCAGTGGCAGGTACTCTTTACTAAAGGCCCGTACACATGGTAAAATTATCGGCCAGCAGCGGTCATCCGACAGCCTGTTGTCCAATAATCCGACCATTAGTACGCACGATTTGACAGCCGATTTTCAATGATCGTCCAACAAAAGTTGTCTGAGAAGACTAGAAAACTTTTGTCTGCCAACTAGGCATCGTACAATTTTTGACTCGTGTGTACAGAAGTAGGCCAAACAAAAGTTGTAAGTGCAAACACGCATGCTTGGAATCCAGGAAGTGTTTGGTCGTGTAAACCTGTGTCTGTAATTCACAACTCACATTCACCTGAACTTCCTCTTTCTACGCTCGTAGCACATCACTACGTTCGCCTTGGTCGGATGATTACTTTACTCCCGTCAGTATGCTAGACAAAACCGCCGACAGACAATTTGGAAAAAAGTTGGACGTGCGATCATACGATCATCGGTGCGTGTGTACGAGGTTTAAGAGACCTGGGGTCGAAAAAGCATCATATCAAACCAAGATTGGATTGATATGATGCTTTCCCAAGCCAATAATGGCTTATTTACATTGAAACACTTGTCACTTCCAGTTTCTTAGACCATAGATTGATAGGGGACATTCCAGTCCTCGGTCATCTCTATGATCAGCTGCTGGCTTCAGAAGGCAGCAGAGGGGGGAACCCCCTTCCAGGAGCTGTAAAAGCGATCTGACGGCCATTAATCTATTAGGATTGCGTTTACAAAAAAAGAGCATTGTTGTCTGAAAAAAAGTTTCTGGGATGATGCCTGTAGCTGTAGGCATTATCCTGGTATAACCACTTGATACACCGGTTCATCACTGGACCTAAAGTGGTTAAAAAAATGTAAAGCCTTAAAATCACTTTGATATTTTGACGTTACTGAGTCCCCCTCCCTAAATATTAGCCTATTTGATCCTTGCAAGTGGTTCTGGCAATGAGCTGTGTGTGCGCAGAGAAGCAATTACATTACCTCTGCTAATCTGCATATCTGCACAATGCATTCTGGGCAGTGGCGGCCTGTCCATTAAGGGCGCATGGGCGCCGCCCCTCTCTACTCACCACCCCCTCTATGCTATGGATAGATTCATGCATAACATGAATCTATCTATGCCCGCCCGCGACCACCCCCTATTCATGAGGCCTGACCCTTTTAGGCGCCATCCGCATGAATTACCACTGCGAGGGGTTACTTTGAAGCATCTAATTAGAGCCATAGGCTTGCTGCCACAAGCCCATAGAATATCACTAAACCACTCTCCACCAATCAGGAAGCGCCAGTATGTTACCGGTTTCCCGATTGGCGGAGAAGACAGGTGATCCTATTGGACGCCTTTCTCGTTGGAGGGGGATGCACGGCCAAAGCACAGCTGCTCGCCAAACCTCCTTCACACGATCTTCCGAAAACTGCCTGCTGTATGGGGTAAGTGCGGGACTTTGATGTCCCGACTACCCTGGAGGGGCTGGGGGGGTACTGTCAGTGCCGCGAGTCCAGCGTTGGGGGGGAGGGCTGTATAGCCCTATCTATGGTACTGTATATATCTATCTGTGGTGCTGTATACCCCTATCTATGGTGCTGTATATATCTATCTGTGGTGCTTTATACCCCTATCTATGGTGCTGTATATATCTATCTGTGGTGGTGTATACCCCTATCTATGGTGCTGTATATATCTATCTGTGGTGCTGTATACCCCTATCTATAGTGCTGTATATATCTATCTGTGGTGCTGTATATATCTATCTGTGGTGCTGTATATATCTATCTGTGGTGCTTTATATACCTATCAATGGTGCTGTATATACCCCTATCTGCGGTGCTGTATATACCCCTATCTGTGATGCTGTATATATCCCTATCTATGATGCTGTATATCCCTATCTTCGTTGCTGTATATAGCTATCTGCGGTGCTGTATATACCTATCTGCGGTGTTTACATACCCCAGTTCTTAATACCGTGTATTGCCCCCTTTAAGATCAATGACAGCTTGAAGTCTTTTGTGGTATTTGTGGATGAGGCTCTTTATCTTCTCAGATAGTAAAGCTCCCCATTCCTCTTGGCAAAAAGCCTCCAGTTCCTGAAAAATTCTTGGGCTGTCTTTCATGAACCGCACATTTGAGATCTCCCCAAAATGGCTAAATGATATTGAGGTCAGGAGACTGAGATGGCCACTCCACAACCTTCACTTTATTCTGCTGTAGCCAATGACAGGTAGACTTGGTCTTGTGTTTTGGATCATTGTTATGATGTAATGCACAAGCAGGTCCCATGCACAGCTTTCTGGCTGATGGATGCAAATGTTCCTCCAGTATTTTTTGATAACATACTACATTCATCTTGCCATCAGTTTTGACCAAATTTCTTGTGCCTTTGTAGCTTACACATCCCCAAAACATCAGCGATCCACCCCCCGTGTTTCACAGCAGGAACGGTGTACCTTTCATCATAGGCCTTGTTGACTCCTCTCCAAATGTAGCATTTATGGTTGTGGCCAAAAAAGCTCAATTTTGGTCTCATCACTCCAAATGACTTTGTGCCAGAAGGTTTGAGGCTTGTCTCCGTGCTGTTTGGCGTATTGTAAGCAGGATACTTTATGGTATTAATGGCTTTCTTCTGGCGACTCGACCATGCAGTCCATCTTTCTTCAAGTGCCTCCTTATTGTGCCTCATGAAACAGCCATACCACATGTTTTCAGAGAGTCCTGTATTTCACCTGAAGTTTAGGTTTTTCTTTGCATGCCAAACAATTTTCCTGGCAGTTGTGGCTGAAATTTTAGTTGGTCTACCTGACAGTGCTTTGGTTTCAACAGAACCCCTCATTTTCCACTTCTAGATTAGAGTTTGAACATTGCTGATTGGCATTCTCAGTTCCTTGGATATCTTTTTATATCCATTTGCTGTTTTATACAGTTCAACTACCTTTTCCCTCAGATCCTTTGACAATTATTTTGCTTTCCCCATGATTCAGAATCCAGAATCAATGCATCACTGGATGGGAGGTGCAAGGGTCTGTCAGAAGTCAAGAAACTCACTGACCTTTTATATACACACACACTAATTACAAGCAGACAGATCACAGGTGAGGATGGTTACCTTTAATAGCCATTCAAACCTCTTTGTGTCAACTTGTGTGCATGTTATCAAGCCAAAATCACCAGGGTATGTACATTTTTGATCAGGTCATTTGGGTAGTGTTTTTTGTCATTATGATTTAAAAAGAGTAAACACAGTTGATTGATAATAAATGTCTTCAGCCAAACACTAACCATGAGTGAAAGAAATGTTTTTGTGTTATCATTCATATTCTCTGAAAATGGCCAAGAAATCATAAATTCTGCCAGGGTATGTAAACTTATGGGCACAACTGTATCTATCTGTGGCGCTGTATATACCTATCTGCGGTACTGTATATACCCCTATCTGTGATGCCATATATATCACTATCTGTGGCGCTGTATATCCCTATCTGCGGTGCTGTATATACCTATCTGTGTTGCTGTATATATCCCTATCTGTGGTGCTGTATATATCCCTATCTGTGGTGCTTTATATACCTCTATCTGTGATGCTGTATATATCCCTATCTGTGGTGCTGTATATACCCCTATCTGTGGTGCTGTATATACCCCTATCTGGCGATGCTGTATACCCCATTTGGTGATGCTGGGCTGTATACTCCCGACGCAATGGGTGGAATCTCTAAGGAGTGGGGCTTTTGAGAAGTGGGAGGGATCAAAAAGGAAGGGCGGGGTCTGGCACCCCCATCCTAAAATTTCACCAGCCACAACTGATTCTGGGTAGCAGTCTGTGTGCTCTCCGGGTTGTTCTGAGCTGATTTTTTGGTGATTTGGACAGTGGTGAGTGCTTGGTGGGTGTGGGGAGGCATTTATACAAGGTAATAAAGAGAACATGGAATAAAAATATAAAAATTTAAGTCTCTGAGTTGTAGAGTTTTATAGTTGGGGGACATAATTACAGATATAGGTTTTAAGTAATTGAAGAGTCAGAGGTCCCCTGGTATAATGGTCAGCACTCTGGACTTTGAATCCAATGATCCAAGTTCAAATCTCAGTGGGACCTTCTTTGGAGACTCACCGTTCATTTCTGCTCTGAAAATCAAGTTGTGTATGGCAGGATAAGGCCTTTCAGACTTTTGGCTAAGATCAAGTGTAGTATCTGTCCTTATCATTGTCCAGTAGGCGTGCTCTGCCATTGTTATAGCTTGATGGTTGGCTGTATAATACCCCTGCTAGTATAATAAGGGTCCTGAGGATATCTCCCGTGACAAACAGAAACCGGGGCACCCACAAGGTGAGGTGAGACACGGGCGTAATTCCCTAATGGAGGAACCCGAGGGGCCTGGCAATTTGGTTCCTTCCTCCCCTACCTTGAGGGATCTCTCTTCGTTAGAGCTTCCTACCTAGTGCATGGTGGTCAACTTCAGCTGATCATGAGGAGAGGGGTCCGCAGGGCCTTTTGACTATGTGATCCTGAGTGTGCCTTACCCGCTTTAGGAGTCTTGTGCCTCAGAGAGGTCAGGGAGGGAACAAAATACATTTTTTGTTCACTTTTGCCATTTAGTTTTTGAGCACTGCCTTCGGGTTCCAAAAAATAAATGTGGCAAGATAAGATTCAGTTGTATATTTCGGATCTTTTAGAAAGACTGTGGTACTCTGGAAGGGAGCATGTGTCTGGGTCTACGTGCACCCCCAGGTTAGTGTTCGATGTGGTGGGAAGATCATGGTGTGCACCTCCCAGATGGCCGTGTGGGGAATGTTCTCCATAAGGTGTCACCATAGTTGACCTGAGATGTGCCATGGCTCCCATCTAATGCTACCAAGTCTCACCACACCCTGACAGCTCATGGCCTCAAATGTTCTATTCCCCCTCCCACTTTTATTTATTGCATACATGTTACAATACACATTTAAAGCCTGAAGATTACTTAACCCCCCTCTCCCCCCTAAATATCATATCTTTTCTGAAAGAAGAGATCCTGGAGAATAAAACACAGCTAGTTGTTAGTTGTCACACCATACCCAAAATTGTCCATGGGTGATGCTTTAAAATCCTTTATAAGTCATCAATTGTCAGATTTTACAATGGATGGTGTTTCTAGAAAACCTGCTCTCACTCTGGTGTGCTACCTAATATTTGTGGCACATTTTTCATATGCAGGCACACCTGACATGTGCGTTTATGTTCTTATGCGTAAGGTTAGGGAGCTTTCCAAAACAGTTTTTTAAATTGATTTTATTATATTTTAGTTTTTTAAAACATTTTATTACTTGACTTTATTGCTGACAAATGTTGCCAGCAGTAAGATGGACGTGGCACCTCTGTACTCCAGGAACTGGTGACAATTGTATGCCATTGCCATCAGATGTACGGCCAGTTGGAAGGTCGAATGTGTTTCCTAGGGAATTAGCAGCAGGGAGCACTTTTGTTTGGGTGTTCATTCAAATGTTCAGACTCTTACCTGCTCATCATATATATAGTAGAAATATTTCTTCCTGTCAATGGTCAGCAGCATACCTCTATACCTGCAGTGTCCTTAGCAACCAGTGATTTCACTCCGATCATTCATTTTCCAGTGGGCATCCCCAGCCATGTAAACAAAGGGGTGGGGATGGTGGCTGACATAATTGACCAACAATGACCATGGCCATTGTTGGTCAGTGATGTCAGTCACCCTTCCTATTATTTTGCTTACATTGTACATGACAGTTTGGGAGCTATCATTAATGGCAAGGAGTGTGATGGGTGTGGATGAGTTGGCAGGATCATACTTTCAGTGATCTGTGGGCTTCTGATCCCCATATAAGGAGGGCACACGAGCACCGTATAAGGAGCCTTTTGACCACCATGTAAAGGGGCACACTGTTCACTATCTAAGGTGGATACACTGACCGCATTTAACGGAGGCCCACTGATTACCTTGTAAGGGGGACACATTAATAAGCATGTCAGGAGGACCCACTGACCACTATGTAACATGTTTAAGGGTACACTGATCACTATTTAAGGGGGGCAGTAACCACCATGTAAGGGGGCACACTAGCTACCATGTAATTGGGACACACTGTTCACTATTTATGGGGGGGGGGGAGGCTACTGACCACTATAACAAGGGCACACTGATCAGCCATGTAAAGTGGACTTACTGATCAGAATGTTAGGGGGGCAAACTAATCACTATTTAAGAGGGCCCTCTGACCACCCTGTTATGGGGCCCACTAATCCCTATTTAAGTGGGGCACACTGATCACCATGTAATGGGAACACACTGATCCTTCATGCATGGGGTGCCTACTGATCACCATGTGGGGGGGCACACTGGCCACCATGTATAAGGGTGACACTAATATATTAAATTGTTATGCTTTAGGCGTGTCGTGATTTGGTGCAGAGTGTCTGAAGATGAAGTTTAAAAAAAATTGCCCAGAAATACCCAAGGGATTGTGTACCAAGAGTCTAACTCCTCATTTACTTCCCCCGTACAGACGAGTGGAGTGGGTGGTGGTCCCCCGGATCACCAGACCCACCTCTTCCTATCCGCACCACGCTCTCCTCCAGGGTTCTTTTTTTTCCTCTTTCTGACCCCTTTCCTCCCCCCTCTCCCTCCTTTCCTTCTCGCTCCATCCTTAGTCCCACACCTCATTGAGTCTGGGGCATGAGAGGATCAAGGGAGGAGATACTGGGTGCGAGCCACTTCTCCCCCCCCCCCTCTAAAGCCCTCAGACTCTACCAATGCATAAGATGCTCCTGACCTAACCAGGGTTGACTTCGGTAACCCCCTAAAATAGATCAGGTTTGCTAGATGGGACATACTCAATTGTGAACCCAAAATGGAAGTTTGACCTGTTGTATTTGGAGATAGATTAAACCTTTAATAGACTATACCTACAGACTGCTTTATTAGATGCTACCATAATATTAGGTATCACAAATTTCATTATTGCATTACTCATTGATATATGTAAGTGAATAGGCTGCGATCCATGTTTGTAATATTGTTTGACAATATCAATAAAAAATTTATTGGAAAAAAAATTGTTATGCTTTTAGACTGTTGTGTATATACATTTTTTTGCGGGCATCCTGAAAATCCCAACATCCTCTCTTTGCTTTAAATATGAAATGTCTCAATGGTTTACAGTTACAGGCCTGCCTTCTGTGATACCTCTAACTTCTTCCCAGCTAACTCTACAAAAATATTTAGTTCCTTTCCCTGACAAATTTGCAAATAGTCTAAATCTCTGTGCAAGAATAGATAAACACCTCAGTAAGCTTAACATCTTTCTGCTGGCAGGAGTCGGCCTTACCAGCTTCCAACTGTTACTAATTGACCAGGAATTGACGAATACAGCGTGACTGGGCTATCTTCCAGCACTCAAAGAACTGTACCCATATATGTGTCAGGACAACGTGAAAGCCCACTACCATGATGTTATATGTTATAGATACAGCCAATATAATGAAGTTATGGTAGCTTGAGGTAATTGTGAGGTTGTCATAAGGAAGCCATGTATTGAAGGAGAATGGCAGCTGGATGTGTCAGACAATAAGACACATCGCTTACTCATCTTTGAACTGAAATCATTGCTCATTGGTCCCCAGACTACCAAAATAACTTGCCATAAGTTAGTGGATAGTTGCATTTTACGAAGCAGTGTAAGATGATAGAGATCAGATTAGTGGCACAAGTATGGAGTACAGTGACTTTTCACTGCTATATGGTTCATCCATAGTCATCGTTGGCGGTATGGGTAAACCCACTGTGGCAACTCAATCCAGCTGCCATGTGGGGGGGAAGCAAGTTTTTGGGGTCAAGGGTCTACGAATGACGCTATAATGTAGCGGGTCCCTTTGGTGGTGGAAAGACCCTCATGGTAATGGGTTAGATGGCCAGGGTGGATAAAGTGCCAGTGTTATGGGGCGCACTGGGTTGGAGGGCAGGGACTGGGGCCAGTGTTATGGGGCGTACTTGGCTGGGGGTCAGGGACTGGCACCCCCATAAAGCGGCAGGTGACTGGCCTAATGCTCCGCCTCCCCTCCACCGCGTCACCTTGAGAGGAAGTTAAGATATGTAACTTCCTACCGGCTCAGGCTCTGTGTCAATAGAAGAGAGAGGAAGAGGATGGGAGCCCCGAGGCCAGGTATGTGACAATATCTGCTTTAGATGGCTAGGTTTCCAGTTCTGCCTTTCATTTACAACTGCTTTCTATCTTTATTTTACAGCATAGAGAATACAGCCAGAGGACAGGGATTCTCTTGCTTGGCTTTAAAATTACCACAGCAGAGGTCTGATTTTGGAGTTCTAGCATGATGAACCCCCACTTAGACATCTAGAGCAGTCAACTGGTGATTCAGACCTTTTGGATGAATTTAGCCTTTAACATTTACATATGATTAAACGCCATCTGAAGTGTTGAACATCAGATTATTCCTTTCACAATTTCAAATTATTTCTATGTAGCGGTACCCCCACAGGGGCTGCTGAATGTTGTGGTTCACCCATCACCCTGCACAGCCCAGCATTCACCTTTCAGACACTCCAAGACATAGAACAGTCCATGCACTTAGTTTTTTTATTTTTATTGAGGGGATTGAACTTGGATGGGGTAAGGGAAATATGGGATGTCTAGTAAGATTTGTAGAACTTGCTTGGGATTATTAGGGTTCGTTCAAGATGTTTAGAATGATCTGTAGGGTATAAAGGGAATGGGGTAGGTTCAAGTTAGGGG
>BLSH010423897.1:51751-63600 GCA_018402905.1 Glandirana rugosa | reverse complement strand
ATGCAAAATTCTGGCTCAAAAGCCTGTTCAGATATGTTCTGGTCTCATGAAAAAAGGCTTAGGTAAAAGTTGTTTAAATCTAGGTGTGTCAATTAGAGTTGAGCGGACACCTGGATGTTTGGGTTCGGCGGGTTGGGCCGTACTTCGCGAAAAAGTTGGGGTTCGGTACCGAACTTGACCCGAACCCTATTGAACTCAATGGTGACCCGAACTTTTGGGCACAAAAATGGCTCTAAAAAAGTCCTGGAAAGGGCTAGAGGGCTGCAAAAGGAAGCAAAATGGGGGTAAGAGTAGGACAAGTGCTCTGCAAACAAATGTGGATAGGGAAATAACTTAAAATTACATTAAAAAAAAAAAATGGAGGAGGAGGTGGATGTGGAGTAGGAGGTTGAGTAGGCCCTGACCGTGGCAGTGTAGGTGGAAGTGGCGGTGGAGGAGGTAGCCAACACTGTTTTAAGATTGTTTGCTTTTTTTTTCTAATTGGGATAGCCCCCAAAATATTGAGACATATTCAAAATAAACAAGTACACCAATGGCTGTGTGAGGCTGGTCTAAATGTCTATTCTGCACAAGGTACAGACAAGTCTTGTGGGATCCATGCCTGGTTCATTTTAATAAATGTTAGTTTGTCCACATTGGCTGTGTATAGGCGGCTGCGCTTGTCTGTGATAACGCCCCCTGCCGTGCTAAACACACGTTCAGACAATACACTGGCTGCAGGGCAGGCCAGCACCTCCAAGGCATAAAGGGCAAGCTCAGGCCATGTGCCCAATTTGGAGACCCAGAAGTTGAATGGGGCAGACCCATCAGTCAGTACGTGTAGGCGTGTGCGCACATACTGTTCCACCGTGTTGCTGAAATGCTGCCTCCTGCTAAGATGTTGCCTATCAGCTGGTGGTGCTGTTTGTTGTGGCGGGCTGCTGACAAAGCTTTTCCACATTTCGGCCATGCTAACCCTGCCTTCTGAGGTGCTGGCAGTGCCACAGCTGCGTTGGCGACTTCTTCCTCCTCCTCCTCAGCCTTCGCCTTGTGCTTCCACTGAGCCCCCGGTGTCATTTGGGAATGCCCTCAGCAGCGCGTCTACCAGCGAGGTGTGGGAGGTGTATCATCTGTGTCCTCTGTATTCCCCCAGCCACGCTCCAGTGATGCCCACGAGCTGCGTTGGGTGCCACCCTGCTGTGAACACGGTTCCTCCTCCTCCTCATTATCCTCGTCCTCCTCATCCTCCAGAACTGTGCCCTGGCTTGAAAATGTTTTACCTGGCCTATGCTGGTGCATAGGCCAGCATAGGCCACTTGTGAATGACTGGCCTGATAACCGTGGAAATGACCCCTCTTCCTCCTCCTCTTCCCCCTGTGCCACATCCACTTCCATCATCGCCCGAAGTGTTTTTTCAAGGAGACATAGACGTGGGATAGTAAGGCTGAGAACAGCGTCATCGGCACTGGCAATGTTGGTGGAGTACTCGAAACACCGCAATATGGTACACAGGTCTCGCATGGAGGCCCATACGTTGGTGGTGAAGTGGTGCTGTTCCGCAGAGCGACTGACCCGTGCGTGCTGCAGCTGAAACTCCACTATTGCCTGCTGCTGCTCGCACAGTCTCTCCAGCATGTGCAAGGTGGAGTTCCACCTTGTGGGCACGTCGCATAGGAGGCGGTGAGCGGGAAAGCCGAAGTTCCGCTGCAGCACAGACAGGCGAGCAGCAGCAGGGTGAGAACGCCGAAAGCGCGCACAGACGGCCTGCACTTTCTGCAGCAGCTCTGGCATATCCGGGTAGTTTTTTAGAAATTTCTGCACCACCAAATTCAGCACATGCACCAGGCAAGGGATGTGCGTCAAACTGGCTAGGCCCAGAGCTGCTACGAGATTTCGCCCATTATCACACACCACCAGGCCGGGCTTGAGGATCAGTGGCAACAACCACTCATCGGTCTGTTGTTCAATGCCCGTCCACAGCTGCTCGCAGTGTGGGGTTTATCCCCCAAATATATCAGTTTTAAAACAGCCTGCTGTCGTTTCCCCTGGATGTGCTGAAGTTGGTGGTGAAGGTGTTACGCTGACCGGATGAGGAGGTGGTAGAGGAGGAGGAAGCGGAGTAGGAGGAGGAGGCAACAGGAGGCAAAGAGAAATGCCCTGCAATCCTCGGTGGCGGAAGGACATGTGCCAAACGGCTAGCCGCCTCAGGCCCACCCACCACTACATTTGCCCATTGTGCAGTTAGCGAGATATAGTGTCCCTGCCCGTGCTTACTGGTCCACGTATCAGTGCTTATCAGTGCTTATGTGGATCTTGCCACAGATGGCGTTGCGCAGTGCACACTTGATCTCGTCCCCGACTTGTTTGTGCAGGGAAGGGATGGCTCGCCTGGAAAAGTAGTGGCGGCTGGGAACCACGTACTGCGAGACTGCCACCGCCATCAGGTTTTTAAAACTGTCCGTGTCCACTAGACGGAATGACAGCATTTCAAAGGCCAGGTATTTTGAAATGCTGGCATTCAGGGCCAGGGATCGCGGGTGGGTAGGGGGGTACTTCCTCTTTCTCTCCAGTGTTTGGGAGATGTAGAGCTGTAAGCTTCTATGGGACTGTGTGGAAATGCTTGGGGACGGTGGCGGACATGGTGGCGTTGCTGTCACATCATCTGTTTGCTGGGTGGCAGGTGACACTGGCACTGTAGAGGTGGAGGAAGAGGCCGAGGCAGCAGCAGAAGAGGAAGCAGGAGGAGGCCGAGACCTTTCTTGGATTTTGAGGTGCTTATTCCACTGCAGCTCGTAGCAGGTGTACTGTCTAGGGGGCAGTCGCTCCGCTTTTGCAACCTGCTTCCTCTTTTGCTGTGCTGGTGCCTCTGTGCGACCACCACCTCTTCCTCCAAACTGCACACGTCACTCGCATGACCTTCATTCCATATGGGGTCTAGGACCTCATCATCCTCCAAATCATCTTCCACCCACGCTTTACCACTGCCCTCCTTGTCAGTCTGCACACTGTGGAACAGTTGGCACCTGTGTTTCGTCATCATCAGAGACGTGCTGCGGTGATGTTTCCATGTCCTCATCCTGCAACAGAAATGGTCGGGCATTGGTGCACTCAATGTCTTCCACTTCTGGGGCAGAGCTATGTGGATGGCCCACGGAAAGCACACCAGCAGAGTCATCAAAAAGCATAAGAGACTGCTGCATGACTTGGGGCTCAGACTGCTTGGCTGATTTACAAGGGGCTGAGGTGAACGACAGATGGCCATGGGGTTCAGGTGCCAACTCTGAGCTTTCATCAAGGGACCGGATGGGAGACAATATGAAGGAACTGGAGGCATTGTCAGCCACCCAATCTACTAGCGCCTGTACTTGTTCTGGCCTCACCATTCGTTGAGCGGCATTCGGGCCTACCATATAACGTTGAAGGTTCTGTCGGCTACTCGCACCTGAGGAAGGTGTTTCACTTGTGTGTGTAGCTGGCACAAATCAACCACGTCCTCTCCTTGCAACAGGAACTTCACCAACCCCAGCAGCACCACGACCACGTCCCTTATTTGACGCTCTCCTCATTCTCGACGCAAATGTACTATGTAGCACTATTTATTAATAATAAAAAAAAAGAATAAGAAATTATTATTCTTTTTTTTTTTTTAAACCAGCAATGTAGATGCACTTTTTATTTTTGTGCAAGAAATGCACCACTAGCCGTAAATGTAGTATTTAAAATATATATATATATTTTTAAACCAGCAATGTAGACTCACTGTTTATTTTTGTGCAAGAAATGCACAGCAAGGTGCAAATGTACTATGTAGCACTATTAATACTAAAAAAAAAAAAAGAAGAATAAATTCTTCTTCTTTTTTTTTTGAAAACAGTAACGTAGACGCACATTTTATTTTTGTGCAAGAAATGCACAGCTCACATTAGCAGCAGGAACCTCTCCCTATACCAGTATGAGATAATTTTAGAATACTAATCTGTCCCTCACACCAGCAGCAGAAACCTCTCCCTATACCAGTACGAGATGATTTTAGAACAATAATCTGTCCCTCACAGCAGCAGCAGGAACCTCTCCCTATAGCAGTATGAGATGATTTTAGAACAGTAATCTGTCCCTCACAGCAGCAGCAGGAACCTCTCCCTATAGCACTATGAGATTATTTTAGAACAATAATCTGTCCCTCATACCAGCAGCAGGAACCTCTCCCTATAACACTATGAGATGATTTTAGAACAATAATCTGTCCCTCACAGCAGCAGAAGGAACCTCTCCCTATAGCACTATGAGATGATTTTAGAACAATAATCTGTCCCTCATACCAGCAGCAGGAACCTCTCCCTAAAGCACTATGGAATGATTTTAGAACAGTAACCTGTCCCTCACAGCAGCAGCAGGAACCTCTCCCTACAGCACTATGAGATGATTTTAGAACAATAATCTGTCCCTCAAAGCAGCAGAAGGAACCTCTCCCTATAGCACTATGAGATGATTTTAGAACAATAATCTGTCCCTCACACCAGCAGCAGGAACCTCTCCCTATAGCAGTATGAGATGATTTTAGAACAGTAATCTGTCCCTCACAGCAGCAGCAGGAACATCTCCCTGTAGCAGTATGAGATGATTTTAGAACAATAATCTGTCCCTCACACCAGCAGCAGTAACCTCTCCCTATAGCAGTCTGAGATGATTTTAGAACAGTAATCTGTCTCTCACAGCAGCAGCAGGAACCTCTCCCTAAAGGCACTATGAGATGATTTTAGAACAGTAATCTGTCCCTCACAGCAGCAGCAGGAACCTCTCCCCATAGCACTATGAGGTGATTTTAGAACAATAATCTGTCCCTCACACCAGCAGCAGGAACCTCTCCCTATAGCAGTATGAGATGATTTTAGAACAGTAATCTTTCCCTCACAGTAGCAGCAGGAACCTCTCCCTATAGCACTATGAGATGATTTTAGAAAAGTAATCTGTCCCTCACACCAGCAGCAGCAACCTCTCCCTATAGCAGTATGAGATGATTTTAGAACAGTAATCTGTCCCTTACAGCAGCAGCAGGAACCACTCCCTATAGCAGTATGAGATGATGTTAGAACAGTAATCTGTCCCTCACAGCAGCAGCAGGAACCTCTCCATATAGCACTATGAGATGATTTTAGAACAATAATCTGTCCCTCACACCAGCAGCAGGAACCTCTCCCTATAGCACTATGAGATGGTTTTAGAACAATAATCTGTCCCTCACAGCAGCAGCAGGAACCTCTCCCTATAGCACTATGAGATGATTTTAGAACAATAATCTGTCCCTCACACCAGCAGCAGGAACCTTTCCCTATAGCACTATGAGATGCTTTTAGAACAGTAATCTGTCCCTCACACCAGCAGCAGGAACCTCTCCCTATAGCAGTATGAGAAGATTTTAGAAAACTAATCTGTCCCTCACACCAGCAGCAGGAACCTTTCCCTATAGCAGTATGAGATGATTTTAGAACAATAATCTGTCCCTCGCAGCAGCAGCAGGAACCTCTCCCTATAGCACTATGAGATGATTTTAGAACAATAATCTGTCCCTCACACCAGCAACAGGAACCTCTCCTTATAGCAGTATGAGATGATTTTAGAACAGTAATCTGTCACTCACCGCAGCAGCAGCAGGAACCTCTCCCTATGGCACTATGAGATGATTTTAGAACAGTAATCTGTCCCTCACAGCAGCAGCAGGAACCTCTCCCCATAGCACTATGAGGTGATTTTAGAACAATAATCTGTCCCTCACACCAGCAGCAGGAACCTCTCCCTATAGCAGTATGAGATGATTTTAGAACAATAATATGTCCATCACAGTAGCAGCAGGAACCTCTCCCTATAGCAGTATGAAATGATTTTAGAACAGTAATCTGTCCCTCACAGCAGCAGCAGGAACCTCTCCCTATAGCACTATGAGCTGATTTTAGAACACTAATCTGTCCCTCACACCAGCAGCAGGAACCTCTCCCTATAGCACTATGAGATGATTTTAGAACAGTAATCTGTCCCTCACAGCAGCAGCAGGAACCTCTCCCTATAGCACTATGAGAGGATTTTAGAACAGTAATCTGTCCCTCACAGCAGCAGAAGGAACCTCTCCCTATAGTAGTATGAGATGATTTTAGAACAATAATCTGTCCCTTGTACCAGCAGCAGGAAACTCTTCCTATAGCACTATGAGATGATTTTAGAACAATAATCTGTCCCTCACAGCAGCAGCAGGAACCTCTCCCTATAGCACTATGAGATGATTTTGGAACAATAATCTGTCCCTCACACCAGCAGCAGGAACCTCTCCCTATAGCAGTATGAGATGATTTTAGAACAGTAATCTGTCCCTCACACCAGCAGCAGGAACCTCTCCCTATAGCAGTATGAGATGATTTTAGAACACTAATCTGTCACTCACACCAGCAACAGGAATTAGTATGAGATGATTTTAGAAAATTATTTTAGATTTTTAGAAAACGAATCTGTCCCTCACAGCAGCAGCAGCAGCAGGAACCTCTCCCTATAGCACTATGAGATGATTTTAGAACAATAATCTGTCCCTCACACCAACAGCAGGAACCACTCCCTATAGCACTATGAGATGATTTTAGAACAATAATCTGTCCCTCAGACCAGCAGCAGGAACCTCTCCCTATAGCACTATGAGATGATTTTAGAACAATAATCTGTCCCTCACACCAGTAACAGGAACCTCTCCCTATAGCACTATGAGATGATTTTAGAACACTAATCTGTCCCTCACAGCAGCAGCAGGCACCTCTCCCTATAGCACTATGAGATGATTTTAGAACAATAATCTGTCCCTCAGACCAGCAACAGGAACCTCTCCCTATAGCACTATGAGATGATTTTAGAACAATAATCTGCCCCTCACAGCACCAGGACACTGTACGTACTCCAGTATCAGATGGTTTTAGAACGCTAATCTTTCGCCGCACAGAAAGGCCAGGAACCTGTCTGTAATGCAGGATGAGATGATATTAGAATGGTAATCTATCCCTCACAGTGGCGGCAGCATCCTCTCCCTACACTAGCCTTAGAGCATGTGACACGCGGCACTACGTGACTCCAGCTCATATAGATGCTGGGTCACATGATGCACTAGCCAATCACAGCCATGCCATTAGTAGGCATGGCTGTGATGGCTTCTAAGGGCAAACAAGTGAAACTTTTATGATTGGCTGCCCTGCAGCTATTCAACAGGCGCCAAAAATAGTCTGGGTCACATGATGCACTGGCCAATCACAGCGATGCCATTAGTAGGCATGGCTGTGATGGCTTCTAAGGGCAAATGAGTGAAATGTATGTTGATTGGCTGCCCTGCAGCTATTCAACAGGCGCCAAAAATAGTCTGGGTCACATGATGCACTGGCCAATCACAGTCATGCCATTAGTAGGCATGACTGTGATGGGTTCTAAGGGCAAATGAGTGAAACGCTTGTTGATTGGCTGCCCTGCAGCTATAGAAAATCACGAAAAATACCCGAACACCGAACCTGGACTTTTTTCAAATGTCCGGGTTCGGGGCACGGACACCCCAAAGTCCGGTACGAACCGGAACTTTGCAGTCCGGGTTCGCTCAACTCTAGTGTCAATAAAAATCCACCAGGAAATCCACTCTTTTTGGAATTATTCACATCTATCCATATCCTGTGCAATCATCATTTAATTTGTATGCGTTCACTTAGGACTTTAAACCAATCAACCAATGTAGGAACAACCTGCGACTTCCAATGCCGTGAATTGATTAGTTCACGTCTTTTAATCATACCTAGTAGTGTGGCTTCTCTCCACTTGTAATGAATGAATTTGGCTCACACTGGAAATGTTAAGGACATCTGCTTATTCATTCATCTTCTGCTGGGGACAATCTTTAAAGTGGTTGTCAACCCTTGCGGACTTCCAATGCAGGTAAGTGCCACATAATGGGCTAATATGCAATGCATATTAGCCCATTATGCTTTTACATTGCAGGGTAATAAAGAGGAAGTAAAACCCATCAGGGTTTACTTCCTCTTTAACATACTGCTAGGAGCAATGATGTTTTTCAAGTCCAACCCATAGCAAGTTGACTAAGATCAGATTATTACAAGATGAATATGTATTGCTTTGTTGTGAGCTCTCTTTGGTTTCTGCACACTGTGCATTATCCTTTGGCATAGATACTGATTAAGCCTAGAGATATTGGTGCTCAGCAAACAGCCACCTAATATGCAATACATGGGCAGGGAAGGGATAGGTATAATTACCATGTACTATATACTGTATATTAGAACATTTACTCAAGATCAATGTATTGGTTTACATGAATTCTCATTGGTTGTTGAACTTGTTCTTTGACATATTGCTTAAGCTTGTAGATGTTAGTGCACACTGAAATAGACATATAAGATGCAAGCATATACATGTGTGTAAATACAAAGACTGGAAGAATGCAGCAAATACTATTTACTATACTGGATAATGCATATTGTATTAGGACAGTGGTCTCCAAACTGTGGCCTGGGGGCCAGATGTGGCTCTTTACTTGCCTTTATCCAGCTCTTGGCACACTATTCCTTCCACTGATACGAGGCACTATTCCCTCTACTGACACCAACAGGTGGGCATAATTCCTCCCTCTGACACAAATGATGGAGTACAACTTCTTTCTCAGACACTAATGATGGGGCAATATTCCTTCTACTGTCACCAATGATGGGGCACTATTCCTCCCACTGACACCAATGATGGGGCAATATTCATCCCACTGACACCAATGATGGGACAATATTCCTTCTACTGTCACCAATGATAGGGCAATATTCCTTCTACTGTCACCAATGATGGGGAACTATTCCTCCCACTGACACCAACGATGAGACACTATTCCTCCCATTGACACCATCCATAGGGACACTATTCCACCCGCTAATACCAATGACGGGGCACTATTCCTCCTCCTACTAGCCACAGGGAAACTAAATAGAATGTTCCTGAAGCGCTGCAAGACAACTGTGATCCCACTTGGAAATCAGACTGATTGGGCAACTAAGGAGACTGGGCCAGAGCAGCTGAACAGCACTGGACAAAATGGAGGCAGATAGGAACAAACGGAATGCAGCATTCTGAAGACCAGAGTCCAATGTTGTGTAAATTAGGACGCTTGACTGAAGTGGTCAAATTCCAAAATGTAATTTGTAATTTTTTTACTCCCACTGACCACCAAGCCTGAGGCATTATCTACTCCCAAAGACCACAGTCTGACTCCCCTAAAGACTAAAAGCACAGTAAATTGCCCTTTGTTTAGAAAGTTTGGAGACCCCTGTACTAGAATCACAGACCCATTCCTAAGACACTGTAAGTAATATAATTAATAGCCACAAGGTGGCGATCTTTCACCAAAAGTGCAATCAAGTTATTATGGCAAGCACAGTGCAAAGCAATGCTCCTGACACCACTGCCAAACGCTCATTAGCACAGAAGTACAGCTGTTTACTTTACAGAATCCTATATGTAGTGGGTGTGGGAGAAATTTGCTATATGTGAACTATTATACATATCAAAATATTTTATAATTCTGTTCAACTACCGTAATGAGTTTAAATCGAAGTTAAACTGTAACTGAGCACCACAAACTGAAAACAGTATTCCTATGGTGGTGCATCTGCGAGCTCGCTCTGTGAGACTGTGTGTGTACATAGACACACAAAGCACAGCTCAGCACCAATCCCTCCTCACAGCATTTGATTGTGAGCAGCAGGGGCCAATGGCTCCCGCTGCTGTCTCTGAGTACAGTACAGTGATGATGTCAATACTACTTTTACACGGTTATAATTGGGTTAGCAAAGGCATTTGGAGCACAAACAGTAAACAGATATCCTTTGTGGACATTTAGGAACATACTTTGGTGAAAGTTGTTATACCCTGAGTTTAGCTTTAAACGTATGGGTCCAGGGCTAAACTGATCCTGGCTTGACTTTTTGGTTAGTCCCTGACCCAGAACAAAGATGTAACCTGTGAATTCTTGAATGCCTAAATTCTGATCCCGCGTGCTTGTTTCAGATCACTGACTTTAATAGTGAAGTCTAGATGAAGACAACAGGCTCAGAGGTTGCAGTTTTAAAACAAGTTAGCAAAGCAGCCCCCATATTTGTGTTGTAGCTGCTAGTTACCTTGCCTGCTCCTGCTACACTTCTCCCAGGGTGCACGACCAAGCATACTTCTGGACTTTACCCCAGGTGCTGCAGCCAATCAGGTGCCCTTAGGGCTGGTGCACTCAATGGGCAGACACCCATGTAACATTTGTCCAAGTAGTTTCCAAGTCTCCACATTAGGTACCCACAGGGCCTTGTGCCTCTTTGGGCTCCTGAATTTTCTGCCACCACTTGTTCCACATCCAGTCCATCCAGTTCAACCTGTGGTGTGTATGTGTTTACGTCAATAGTACATTGTATACCCCTGTATGTGATCGTTAACCACTTCACGCCCAAGGACGTCATATAACGTCCTGGACTTTGAGTGGGGATATCTGAATGATGCCTGCAGCTGAAGCCATTATTCAGATATAATCTTTTTCAGCTGAAGATTCCCTGCACCGTAAGAGCAATCACAGTGGCAGTTCAGTTGCTTGACTGTTCTACCAGGCAGCGGGAGGGGACGTCCACCCCCCCATCCCTCCGATGCTTCTACCAGCTTGCCCGTGCCATCAGCGAGCCGGAGAAGGAAATCCGCCGGCGCCGGAAGTAGACCATAGAGATTTCCGAGGAACAGATGTGGCCAGTCATCTCTATGATTCTCAGAGGCCCAGGTGCGACATCATGACGTCACGTCCGGCCTGGCAGTTGTAAATATTGCTGTGTACTCGGCTGGAAAGGCAGAGTTGCTTTTTTTTTTTTTTTTTTTATCTCAGCCTTTCCTACCTAAAGGAGAGATGTGGGGTCACATCTCTCCATAAAGAGGACCTGTCATGCCCTATTCCTATTACAAGGGATGTTTACATTCCTTGTAATAGGAAGAAAAGTGATAAAAAATAAATAAATATCCAACTACGACATTTCCTCAACTCTCTGCCCTCCCCGCAACACTTTAATAGACCTCTTACTACTTTCGAGGAGTATTGCTCGGAAGACGGAGAACTAACCCAAGTCATCTCTAAAATGTACGGCCTCCTAAATGACCCACCCACACAACCAACCCTCCCATTCTTGCAAAAATGGGAAGTGGACCTACACTGTACGTTCACCCCTGCTCAAACCCAGCAAATCATTACATTCGCACTGAAATCATCCATCTGCACAAAGGTCCAGGAGACCAATTATAAATTGCTTACACGATGGTACCTTACACCAGACCGACTCAGTAAGATTTTCCCATCAGCTCCCGACCTTTGCTGGAGGTGCCGGGGGGACAGAGGATCGTTACTTCATATATTCTGGACTTGCCCAAAAATTGTCCCGTTCTGGGCAGCCGTAAAAGAGGTTGCCCAGAGGATGGTGGACTATGAAATTACAAGCGACCCTGCCTTTTTCCTACTACACGCAGCTCCCGTCACAGCCAAAACATATCGAAAATCCATAGTCCGCCACCTCTTGAATGCGGCAAAGGCGTGCATCCCTCTTCACTGGAAGTCACAGTCACCCCCAACACCTGCCGAGTGGTACAGGAGGGTGGAAGATATTAATAAATTAGAGGACTTGGTACTTACAGCAAAACAGCAACAGGAGAAACATTCCAAGACGTGGAGGCTCTGGAATCAATTTGTTCTTTCAGAGGAGGGAAAAGCCCTCTTGGGAATAGGATGAGTCGGTTGGGCGTAAGTTCTCCACCGCCTGATACCTAAAAGCTATACAAAA
>BLSH010423897.1:17400-39424 GCA_018402905.1 Glandirana rugosa | reverse complement strand
TATTTTTGTTATTTTTCTTTACAGTCATTCTTTTTTTTGGTGGTGGGGGTTGGATGGTGTCAGTTTTTTTTTAAATTATTTTGCAATTTTAACTTTTAGATATTTCTTACATTTCTTTTTTATTATTATTAATTTTTTTTTTATCAGCCTTGTTGGGGGGGGGGGCTCTGGTGAGATATCAGGGATCTAAACCCTGACATCTCCCCTTTGAGACAGAGAAAGGGACAGAAATTCCCCAGTCTCTTTCTCTGCAACCTCAGCTGCTCTGAAAATGAATGCACAGGAGACAGAAGCTCCTGTTTATTCATAAACCGAAGCATCGTAAACACTGTAGTCAATGACTCTGTTCATTCAGAAAAGGAGGGAGCCAGTAAATGTCAGATTTATCGACTCCTTACTCCGCTCTCCATCCTGACAGATCCAGAATTGGGGGAATCGGAGGAGCAAAGAGGGGGACCGGAGGAGGAGCACACGAGGAGGACTGGAGGAACACGAAGGGGGACTGGAGGAGGACACAAAATGGGGATCGGAGGAGCACGGAGGAGGACACGGAGGAGGACCAGAGGAGGACACAGGGGACGGTCAGGGGTGATCGGTGCAGCAGTGGGGGGAGTTACAAGCACCGATCTCCCTGTATAGATTTCAATAAAGCAGCTGAAAGCCACGGGAGGGAGAACAGGAGAAGCGGCTGTATTTATTGAAAATCTGTTCAGGGAGATCAATGCTTGTAACTCCCCCCAACGCTGCAACGATCACCCGACTGCCCAGGTATTAGATTAGGCATCGGAGCATTTGCACGAGTACAACTACTCGTGCAAATGCTCGGTATCGACCTAAATTTTAGGAACTGCAACCTTTTTTATACACAGTCCCCCCATTTTAAGGAGCTCAAATGTAATTTGACCAATGAATATAATCATAAATAAAATGTTAATTTTTAATATTTTGTTGAGAATCCTTTACTGACAATGACTGCCTGAAGTCTGGAACCCATGGACATTACCAAAGACTGGGTTTCCTCCTTGCTGATGCTTTGCCAGGCTCTAACTGCAGCTGTCTTCAGTTGTTCTTTGTTTGTGGGTCTTTCTGCCTTTAGTTTTGCCTTCAGCAAGTGAAATGCATGCTCAATTGGGTTGACATCTGGGGACCGACTCGGCCATTGCAGAATATTCCACTTCTTTTCTTTCAAAAGCTCCTGGGTTGCTGTTGCAGTGTGTTTTGGATCATTGCCCATCTCTACTGTGAAGCGCCGTCCAATCAACTTTGCTGCATTTGCCTGAATCTGGGCTGACAGTATATCTCTAAATACTGCAGAATTCATCCGGCTGCTTCTGTCTTCTGTCACATCATCAATAAACACCAATGACCCAGTGCCACTGGAAGCCATGCATGCCCATGCCATCACACTGCCTCCATCATGTTTTACAGATGACATTGTGTGCTTTGGATCATGAGCCTTCTCCACACCTTTTTCTTCCTGTCATTCTGGTACAGATTAATCTTAGTTTCATCCACCCAAAGAATGGTCTTCCAGAACTGGTCTGGCTTTTTTAGATGTTTTTTGGCAAAGTCTAATCTGGCTTTTCTATTCTTCAGGCTTATGAATGGCTTGCACCTTCTGGTGAACCCTCTGTATTTGCTCTCGTGAAGTCTTCTCTTGATTGTGGACTTTGACAATGATACGCCCGCCTCCTGGAGAGTGTCCTTCACTTGTTTGGATGTTGTGAATGGGTTTTTCTTTACCATAGAGAAGATCCTGCGATCATCCTCCACTGTTGTCTTCCATGAATGTCCAAGCCTTTTTATGTTGCTGAGCTCACCAGTGCATTCTTCTTTCCTCAGAATGTACCAAACTGTTGATTTGGCCACTCCTAATGTTGCTGCTATCTCTCTGATGGGTTTTTTTAGTTTTTAAAGCCTTACAATGGCCTGTTTCACTTGCATGGACAGCTCCTTTGAACGCATGATGTAGGTTCACAGCAATAGAATCAAAATGTAAATACCAAACTTAGAATCAACTCCAGACGTTTTACCTGCTTAATCGATTAAAAAATAATGAAGGAGTAGCCCACACCTGGCCATGAAACAGCTTTTGATTCAATTGTCCAATTACTTTTGGTCCTTTGAAAAAGGGAGGGGGGGTGGCTATTCTTAAGAGCTGTAATTCCTAAGCCCTTCCTCCGATTTGGATTTACATACCCTCAAATTAAACCTGAGAGTATGCACTTTCAGCCCATATCAATTATATAACTATAGCTTGAATAAGTTTTGGTAAATACCTGAAAAAAACTAAAATTGTGCCTGTGTCCAAATATATATGGACCTAGCTGTATGTGATCCTGCACCTCTGGGTGATGTGCGTGAGTGTGCACCGCCGGTGGCTCCCTCCCACTGTGATGTCCCCCAGCACCCGCCGATCATTCTGTACACAGACAGAAAGACAATCTACCTATGTCAATAAAGCCGATTGTGTTTCTGTCAGTAAGGAAGGCATGGATCCTGTGTTGCTGCAAAGCACGGAACAAGGATCCACGCCTTCCCCTAGTAAAAGCACCTCCCCCACAGTTAGAAAACACAGGCTAGGCACACACTCTTTGATTGCCCCTGATGTTAACCCCTTCCCAGTCAGTGTCATTAGTACAGTGACAGTGCATATTTTTAGCACTGATCCCTGTATTAGTGTCACTGGTCCCCAAAAAAGTGATTATCGCAACATCGTAGTCCCACTATAAGTCGCTGTTTGCTGCCATTACTAGTAAAAAGAAAATTCTATTAATACAGCTGTGGCCAAAAGTTTTGGGAATGATACAAATATTGACATGGAATTTTATAGATAGGCATCTCCTATCCTCATATTGATTAGTGGTTCCAAATGAATAATAACTACTGCAGTAGGGAACAGAAACAAAAGATACACTCAGCATCTTTCCAAATAACTGTTCTGCTTTATTATGATGCAATTGAAGGTTTTTATACACGTGATTACGTAGGTATCACATTAATATTACAATTGTACTTGTATGGTAACAAGGGGCGTAACATAGGCAGACTAATTCTAATCAGGACTTGAAAGAATGCAAACATGTAATGAAAACATTAGTGCCGTGTGCACAATGAGTGCAGTGGGCAATACATACAAAATAGAATACAATTATATACAGAACTTACACATTTCCATTACAATATTCATTTTCACAAAGTCTGCTGCCTCAGTTTTTGTGATGGCAATTTGCATATACTCCAGGATATTATGAAGGGTGATCAGATGAATTGCCACTAATTGCAAAGTCCCTCTTTGCCATGAAAATGAACTAAATCCTATAAAAACATTTCCACTGCATTTGTGAAGAAGGCTTCAAGGTGTCCAACAAAGTCCAGCAAGGGCCAGGCCCTCTTCTACAGTTGATTCAGCTGCGGGATCAGGGCACCACCAGTACAGAGCTTGCTCAGGAATGGCCGCACGCTGACGTGAGTGCATCTGCATGCACGGTGAGGCAAAGACTTTTGGAGGATGGCCTGGTGAAAAGGCCAGCAAATAAGCCACTTCTTTCCAAGAAAAACATCAGGGACAGACTGATATTTTGCAAAAGGTACAGGGATTGGATTGCTGAGGACTGGGGTAAAGTAATTTTCTCTGATTAATCCCCTTTCTGATTGTTTGGGGCATCTGGAAAAAAACCTTGTCCGGAGAAGAAAAGGTTAGCTCTACCATCAGTCCTGTGTCATGCCAACAGTAAAGCTTCCTGAGACCATTCATGTGTGGGGTTGCTTCTTAGCCAAGGGAGTGGGCTCACTCACAATTTTGCCTAAGAACACCGTCATGAATAAAGAATGCTACAAAAACATCCAGCAATTTCCCCCAACCATCCAAGAACAGTTTGGTGATGAACAATGCATTTTCCAGCACGATGGAGCACTTTGCCATAACGCAAAAGTGATAACTAAGTGGCTTTGGGAACAAAACATCAACATTTTGGACCCATGGCCAGGAAACTCCCCAGACCTTAATCCCATTGAGAACTTGTGGTCAATCCACAAGGGGGGTGATCAAACTCCCACGTCCCCCCACCAATTTTTCAAACAAACATGCATTGATTATGCAAGAATGCAGTCAGAATGTGGCCCAGAAGTTGACTGACAGCATTGCTAAGGTCTTGAAAAAGGGGTCACCACTGCAAATATTGACTCTTTGCATTAACTTAATGTACCGTATATACTCGAGTGTAAGCCGAGTTTTTCAGCACATTTTTTGTGCTGAAAAAGACCCCCCTCGGCTTATACTCGAGTCAGTGTCTGTGGTGATGAGTAGATTCACATTAAACAGAGCCATGCTGCTTCTAAGAGCCGTTCTGTGCTTTGTAAGTGTGACTAAACACATTGGAATGCAGAGAATGCTAAGAGAGGTGTCAGATTCTCAGCTTGATGTCGGGAGGTGGGCGGGACAAGCTGATGTTAGCTGTTCAGTCCCGCCTATCTCCTGATCTCCGTGAAGAGCTGCAGCTCTGTCTCTGCATTCTTTGCATTCCAATGTGTTTAATCACACTTACACAGCACAGAACGGCTCTTAGAAGCAGCACAGCTCTGTTTAATGCAAATCTACCTTACTCATCCCTTATGTGTTTTGGCTACAGTGTGTCCTGGATAAAATCCCTGTGTCCTGGCTACAATACCTGTGTTCTGGCTACAGTCTGTGTCCTGTATAAAATCCCTGTGTCCTGGCTACAATACCTGTGTTCTGGCTACAGTCTCTGTGTCCTGGCTACAATACCTGTGTTCTGGCTACAGTCTCTGTGTCCTGGCTACAATCCCTGAGTTCTGGCTACAATTCCTGTGTTCTGGCTCCCTGTCCCTGTGTTCTGGCTACAATTCCTGTGTTCTGGCTGCTGCATTTGCCACCCTAGGCTTATACTCGGGTCAATAACTCTTCCCAGTTTTTTGTGGTAAAATTAGGTGCCTCGGCTTATATTCGGGTCGGCTTATACTCGAGTATATACGGTAATTGTGAATAATAGTGCCTTTGGCACTTATGAAATGCTTGTAATTATACTTCAGTATACCATAGTAACATCTGACAAAAAGATCTAAAAACACTAAAGCAGCAGACTTAAAATTAATATTTGTCTCATTCTCAAAACCTTTGGCCATGGCTATATATCCCATAGTTTGTAGTTTGTATAACTTTTGCACAAACCAATCAATATACGTTTATTGGGATTTTTTCACCAAAAATATGTAGCAGAATACATATTGGCCTAAATTGATGAAGAAATTAGATTTTTGGAAAAAAAATTATTGGATGTGTTTTATAGCAGAAAGTAAAATATATTGTGTTTTTTTTTTTTTTCAAAATTATTTTTGTTTATAGCGCAAAAAAGAAAAAATGCAGAGGTGATCAAATACCGTCAAAAGAAAGCTCTATTTGCATCGCACGACCGCACAATTGTCAGTTAACTACTTAATGACGGCTCGTCATCATTGTACTGCGGCAGAGTGGCTCGTTCCCATAAATCGCCGTCATTGTATGACGGCGCAGGAAGGGGCTCACTGCCGAGCGAAGGAGCCAATCAGTGGGTGGGGCGGAGTCAATGACCCATTCTGTGAGGGGAGTTGAGTGAGATCGTCTGTTCCCAGTAAATGGGAACAGTGATCTCTCTCCTCCTTGCGTCAGCCCAGCCCCTACACAGTTAGAAACACCTAGCAGGGAACACATTTAACCCCTTGATCACCAGTAATATTAACCCCTTCCATGTCGGTGATATTTATACAGTAATAAGTGGCTATTTTTAGCTCTGATCGCTGTATAAATGTCAGTGGTCCCAAAAAAGTGTCAAAAGTGTCCGATTTGTTCACCGCAATGTCACAGTCCCGCTAAAAATCACTACCAGTACTAGTAAAAAAAAATTAAATAAATAAAAATGCCATAAATCTATCCCCTATTTTGTAAACTCTATAACTTAATAAATACACTTATTGTTTTTGTTTTTTTTACCAAAAATATTTGAAGAATATATAACGGCCTTAACTGATGAAGAAATTCGTTATTTTACATTTTTCTTTGGGTATTTATTACAGCAAAAAGTAGAAAATATAGATTTTTTTTCAAAATTGTCACTTTTTTGTTTATAGTGCAAAAAATAAAAAACCACAGAAGTGATAAAATACCACCAAAACAAAGCTCTATTTGTGGGGAAAAAAAGGACGTTGATTTTGTTTGAGTACAACGTCGTATGACCGTGCAATTGTCAGTTAAACCCGACAAAGTGCCGTATCGCATAAAATGGCCTGGTCAGGAACAGAGGAATGGGGGTAAATCTTCCAGAGGTGAAGTGGTTAAGCAGGTTGATGCAGCTTGACATTATTTTCAAACGACGGATGATGAGGACTCCACCATTGTTTCTCATTCAATATCATTAGAGAATGTTCCCCATCTGACGTTTAAAGAACATTGCGCTGTTGTGGACTTGGAGGAACTATTTCTAGAAAATTTAGATCATCCTGAGCCGGGACCATTAATGGAGGGCACCCATTGTGTTCCTCTAAAGGTCCCGTCCACATTTTATCCCATCCAGTCTAGATGTACTGAAATGGACAAATTTCAAAAAAATGTTAAAAGGGAACTACATCTATCCCCCTCTCAGACTGTCATTCAGAAAGGCAATCTTAGTAGGGATGAACGATTCTCACTCAAGTCTCTCATGAGAGATCCTACCATTACTATTCGCAGTGCTGACAAGGGGGGTGCGGTGGTAGTTATGGATGCTGCTCAATATAGAGAAGAAGCTCTGAGACAGTTGAGTGATGTCCATACTTACTCCACTCTAAAGAGCGATCCTACTAAAAGGTATAAGGGTTTATTGGGATGCTTGATCAATAGGGGCACGGAAATTGGTGCATTCACTCCGAAGGTGGCTGAGGCTCTAATTCCCGAGTGCCCCATTTTACCCATGTTCCATCATTTGTCCAAGGTTCACAAAGCCATTTTCCCCCTCATGGGTGTCCCATAGTATCTGGCATTGGGTCTCTCAATGAGAGGTTGGGGGAATGGCGTGATGGCCAGCTACAAGCTATAGTTCACACACTGCCAGGTTTTTGGAGGGATACAAATCATTTACTTCAGGTCACGGATGGCTTGGATAGGAAACCAGGCTATCTATGGATATCGTGTGATGTGGTGAGTTTATACTCATGTATCCCCCACAATCTTGCCCTAGAAGTAGTGTCCTTTTGGCTGGGAAAGGCTACCGACTTCCCTTTGGAGATCCGTCAGTACATTGTCGAAGTTATACAGTATCTACTTACCCACGACTATTTTCTTTTCAATGGGACCTACTATCTCCAGAGGTGTGGGGCAGCCATGGGGGGGCAAATTTTCACCATCATTGGCTAACCTGTACATGGCCTGGTGGGAGTGGTCCCACATCTATGGAGATGGCAACCCGTTTCGAGCTCAGATTGTTTTGTATTACAGATACATAGACGATATGATCCTCATTGGTCAGGATCCATTTTCCCTTGACCGGTTCCTTGAATATCTAAATACCAATGATCTAAACCTTCGCTTTACAGACACTTTAGATACCGTTACTATTAACTTTTTAGATGTTCAATTGAAGGTGGATCGAGGTGAGGTTGTCTGTTCCCTCTACAGGAAGCAATAGTCTTTTACATGCCAGCTCAGGACATCCCCACCATACGGTCAAGGGTATACCAGTGTGACAATTCCTGCGTCTTCGCCGTATTTGTAGTGATGACAGTTCATTTGTTGAGGAATCGTCTAAACTTTATAGACGTTTCCTGGATAGAGGGTATCCCAAATGGATGCTCAACCAAGCATACAAAATAGCGTTTGAAAAGAACAGACAGGATCTTTTGGGCATTACATCTCGAGGTACTAGTACATACAAGAATCGTAGGACCATTATTAAGAATTAAGTGAAAATAAAAAAAAGATTGGTGACACTAGTGTTAACAAAAAGTGAAAAAATGTGTGTGATGAAAAATGTGTATAATAAAAAAATATATATATTACAGAGTTATGCTGCCCTCTTTCTGTAAAAAAGATTACTTCCTTACATCTATTTTGTGAAAATGATCGTGAAAGACGTGGCGCTCACTTATTTACCATAATTCTACATAGTGAACAAATATTCACACTTTTAAGTACAGTAATGGATTCAAATGGATGCCATACAAAAAAATGATTTAGTCCAACAAATTTATAATCAAATTAGTCCTTTGTGAAAAAGATAAGTAGTCCATCCACCAAGTGAAAAAAGAGTGTTTTCCAAACAATTAGTCTTCTTGCGAAGTTAGTGTTCCACCCTCATTCGTGCTTACACTGTATGCACTCACCAGAAATAATAAAGATGTACGCCTTTTTCTTTAAATCCCAAGCTGAGCAAATTCTCCTTTAAAGACCAGTACCACTTGGACCATGTTGTACAAGACTTCCACTAGGTCCAAATCCCTTTATGCTATGTTCGGGCAAATCGTGCTCAGAGAAAACAAATGGACAGTCTCATAGCGCAATTTGATTTAATAAAGTATAATAAACATACATATAAAAATGCCAACTCACGTTTTTAAGTGCTGAATACCAGCACCAGCATGAACAGCCTTAGAGAGTAAACGCCGGCTCCAGGTAGCACGACGTGCGTTCCAACCAGTGGAACCAATAAAACCGGATGTGACGTCAAGCGGAAGCGGATGTGACCTCCATGCATTTCGTGAACAAGCACATCATCAGGAAGTACATCCACCACCATTTTGTTGGAGTCCTTTATATCCATAGCACGCTTCTGATTGGTTAACAAGCACACATTGAGATTTTAATATTGCTAATACATATATGACTCTATAAGGTCAGGAAGTGGCTGTGCATCTTGGTGGGTTCTATATCAACGCTAAAAACGACTTACTTAATACATAGTTAGAAAAACAACCTATATAAAATAGTCCATGGCTCATAAAAACTTTCCATAATAAACCAGCAATAAGAATACCGATATGCCGTTAACATGGAATTGCATTTAATTGATTTAGACTAAAAACATTGATTAAATTATAATAATTAAAATACATTAACAACCATTCATTCATTGCTGATCCCTGCAGTGCCACCTGGTGCCTCTGCTCAGTCAGCAACCCTTTGGTTTATCACACTGCCATCTAGTGACAGTTTCTAAGATGGCAATATGTTCATTTTTAATATGAGGAACTGAACACAATTCAGACAAGCATTCATATCTTATAAGGGGCTTTTTTTGGACATTTTGAATGCATCTATTTAATTATAAAAAACCTTCAAAGTCCCAACTCTGAGATGAGACTTTTTATGAGCATTTTGAATGCATTTACTTAATTATAAAAAACCTTCAAAGTCCCAGTTCTGAGGGACTCTTAATAAACTAAAATTTCCCTCAAGGGACCCTCTCCTTCTCCCCCTTCAGAAATTTGAGATATAACAGTTGAGATCTATGTCTATGTTCAAACCTGAAGGATAGAAGGGCCCCAACCTATGTATTCATGTATGTATGTGATGTATTCACCAGGTTTCATTTTGGGAGACTTTTTTGACCATGTCTCCTCCTCTCCAATGTTTTTGTACCTTATCAATTCCTATAAACTGTAATCCCGATGGGTTCCTATTGTGGAATTTCTTAAAATGGCGTGATACATTGTGTTTGATACATCCTTTTTTAATTGTATTAACATGCTCATTAATTCTTTTATAAAGAGGTCTTGTGGTTCTGCCTACGTAGTTGAGGCCACATGGACAAACCAGGAGGTAGGTCACCCATCTGGTATGACATATGATGGACTGTTTGATTGTAAAAGTTTCACCATTGATATTCTGGAAATGTAAAACCTTTCTCCTCTTATCACATGTGGCTTTACAAGAGATGCATTTCCCACATCTATAGAAACCGTCCATCTGTTAAAAAGTCGATGGCTGTTTAGGGGGGCTTACAACATTTCTGGCTATATGATTACGTAGGCTTGGGGCCCTCCTATAGATAAATCTTGGTTTCCTTATGAGAATTTTGTTTAGACTAGAATCTTTAAGTAAAATGGGCCAGTGTTTACATATAATATTTTCTACATGTCTATATTGAGTATTGAAACCTATTATGAAGGGCATTTCCACCATATTTTTCTCTTTATTTTTGGATTTTATAAGATCTTCCCTATTCATCTTACCGACCAGCTCTCTTGTTTTTAGTAATTGTTTTTTCTGATAACCTTTTTCAAGGAATCTATTAAAGCGGTAGTAAACCCATTCATTTAACAGTTTAAAAACCAGTTCCATTTCCGGCACGTGCCGGAAATGTAACACTCTCATTGGTTGTGCTCTAAACAAAACTGTCAAACCATCCAATGGCTGGTGTCATAGCTGATCACATGTGCAGCATCATGTCAGTTGTAGATTAAACAGAGGCCAAGATGGCAGCTTCCTTGGCTGAAAATGATAGGGGGGTTTACTACCACTTTAAGGAGTAGGTTTGACTGCACTTGATAATCAGAGGTGTTGTGACAGTTTCTCATTAACCACTTCCCGCCCGGCGTATTGACGTCCTCAGGATAATCGCGGCGATCGGTGGTGCCGTGGGTCAGGCTGACCCACCGCATTACCGACCGAGGTAAAAGGCTTCGATCTGAAGCCTTTTACCATGTGATCAGCCGTGACCAATCACGGCTGATCACAGTGTAAATAGGAAGAGCCGTTGATCGGCTTTTCCTCTGCTCAGGTCTGCAGACCTGAGCAGCGGAGAGCCGATCGGCTGCTCTCCTGACAGGGGGGGCTGCGCTGAACATTTATCAGCGCAGCCACCCTCAGGATCACCCCACTGGACCACCAGGGAGCCGGATCAGGACCACCAGGGAGCCCCCCCCCCCGGACATCACACAGAGGCCGCCCAGGACCACCAGGCAAGGACCACAGAGGCCGCCCAGGACCACCAGGGAGCCCCCACTAGACCACCAGGTAAGGGCATTATTGTGCACTGTAGGGATGGCACTGTGCCCATGTATGATGCCTGCCAGTGCCATCCCTAACAGTGCTTGTTGCACCTGTGCCCACCACTGCCACCTATAAGTGCCCACCTGTGCCCACCTGCGACACCTATCAGTGCCCACCTGTGCCACCTAAAAGTGCCCACCTGTGCCACCTAAAAGTGCCACCTATCAGTGCCCATCAGTGCCCAGTGCCACTTATCAGTGCCGCCTATGAGTGTCCATCAGTGCCGCATATCAGTGCCACGTATCAGTGCCCGTCAGTGTTGCTTGTCAGTGCCGCCCATCAGTGCTGTATATGTGCCTCATCATCAGTGCAACCTTATCAGTGCCACCTCATCAGAGCCAATCTGTACTGCCTCATCAGTGCCAATCAGTGTAGCCACATCAGTGCCCATCAGTGAAGGAGAAAATGTACTTTATACAAACTTTTGTGACAGAAACAAAGAAAAAATATTTTTTTTCAAAATTTTCGGTCTTTTTTTTTTCTATAGCGCAAAAATAAAAAACGCAGGGGTGATCAAATACCACCAAAAGAAAGCTCTATTTGTGGGAACAAAATGATAAAAACTTTGTTTGGGTGCAGCGTCGCACGACCGCGCAATTCTCATTCAAATCGCAACAGCACTGAAAGCTGAAAATTGGTCTGGGAAGTGTTCTAAGTGCATGGTATTGAAGTGATTAATCTTATAAACTGTCCTTTGGGTACTGCCCCAATCCACCTAGGGTGGTGGCAGCTCCTAGTCGATAGATACCCATTTCTGTCCACTTCTTTGAAATGGGTTCTGGTCAAGAGCTTGCCCTTTTCCTTAAACAATTCCAAATCCAAGAATTGGACTGCTTAAGAGTCCCTCAGAACTGGGACTTTGAAGGTTTTTTATAATTAAGTAAATGCATTCAAAATTCTCATAAAAAGCCTCATCTCAGAGTTGGGACTTTGAAGTTTTTTTATAATTAAATAGATGCATTCAAAATGTCCAAAAAAAGCCCCTTATGAGACATGAATGCTTGTCTGAATTGTGTTCAGTTCCTCATATTAAAAATGAACATATTGCCATCTTAGAAACTGTCACTAGATGGCAGTGTGATAAACCAAAGGGTTGCTGACTGGGCAGAGGCCACCAGGTGGCACTGCAGGGATCGGCACTCTATACAATGATTGTATTTTAACTATTATATTTTAATCAATGTTTTTAGTCTAAATCAATTAAATGCAATTCCATGTTAACGGCATATCGGTATTCTTATTGCTGGTTTATTATGGAAAGTTTTTATGAGCCATGGACTATTTTATATAGGTTGTTTTTCTAACTATGTATTAAGTAAGTCGTTTTTAGCGTTGATATAGAACCCACCAAGATGCACAGCCACTTCCTGACCTTATAGAGTCATATATGTATTAGCAATATTAAAATCTCAATTTGTGCTTGTTAACCAATCAGAAGCGTGCTATGGGTATAAAGAGAAAATCTATAAGTTACAGCGCACACATGATACATACTCCTGTCAGGCTATTTTAAAAGCATCTAAACATATATAGCAAAAAATGCAAAGATACGGGGGTTTGGTCACACTGAATGGCCATGAAGTGCTTAAGCCCACTGACTGCTGCAAAGTACCCCGTTACCAGTGGGAACCTACACTGACCTTAGAGTGAATGCTCATATCTCTTAAACCATGGAAGCTAATGCCTCTCTTTATGGGAGAACAGAGGACACATCCCATGGATCAGGTGGACACTGATTGGGGCTAATTAAGGAGGATGGGGTTCACCAACCCAAAAAAGTCTGGTCAGGACCCAAGCATAAAGCATACAAACAAACTAGATATTTGGGGGGGGAACACCCTGCCAAACGCATGGTGCTGCTCGTAATGACCAACAAGCAGAAAATCTATAAGTTACAGCGCACACATGATACATACTCCTGTCAGGCTATTTTAAAAGCATCTAAACGTATGTAGCAAAAAATGCAAAGATACGGGGGTTTGGTCACACTGAATGGCCATGAAGTGCTTAAGCCCACTGACTGCTGCAAAGTATCCCGTTACCAGTGGGAACCTACACTGACCTTAGAGTGAATGCTCATATCTCTTAAACCATGGAAGCTAATGCCTCTCTTTATGGGAGACCAGAGGACACATCCCATGGATCAGGTGGACACTGATTGGGGCTAATTAAGGAGGATGGGGTTCGCTTGCGATTTAAAGAAAAAGGCGTACATCTTTATTATTTCTGGTGAGTGCATACAGTGTAAGCACGAATGAGGGTGGAGCACTAACTTTGCAAGAAGACTAATTGTTTGGAAAACACTCTTTTTTCACTTGGTGGATGGACTACTTATTTTTTTCACAAAGGACTAATTTGATTATAAATTTGTTGGACTAAATCATTTTTTTGTATGGCATCCATTTGAATCCATTATTAAAAATCCTAAGAAATGTAGGGAGATGGCATCCAAATCAGCTCACGATCACAAACCCAGGGATGAGAGATTATCCCTGGTGTTGGGATTTAGCTTAGAGTTTGGGGAAATTAAACATATAGTGAGGAAACATCTACCCATGCTGAATACAGATCCCATTTGTTCACAAATACTGGACAGTGGGGTAAATATTGTGGCTAAACGAGCCAAAACTCTAGGTAATTATTTGTTTCCTAGTTTTTTTTCAGCCTAGGAAATTTTTGCGACCCTCTGCAACTTGGTTGTATTGTAGGGGCAACTTTAAATGTGGTGCTCGTGATTGTCCCTGCTGTAAACATATTTTGCAGGGTAACACCTTCTGCTCTGTGGTGGATAATAGACAGTATTCGATAGATACGTTTTTTAATTGCAACACGCAATATATTGTCTATGCCATCATGTGCAGCAAGTGTTCCCTTCAATATGTAGGTAGAACGACTAGGAGGCTTTGTGATAGATTTTGGGAACACCTTACGGACACAGAAAATCAGAAGGCCACCAATGTGGCAAGACATTTTAACAATGTGCATGAGGGCGACACCACCTGCATGTGGGTGCAGGTCATAGAGAAAGTTTCTCTTAACTTGCACGGGGGGGACTTGTTTGTCTCCTCTGCAAACGTGAGGTCTTTTGGATTCATAAGCTGAGGAGTAGGATCCCGGAAGGGATGAATTATGAGTGGGATGTCACTCATTATTATGATAGGTCATAGTTCTTCAATTTGATATATCTATCTTTGTTCCATTCTGTCATTTTGGGCAATAAGAATGTGTATGATTTGGGGTTGGTACTTGGAGGGACCCTGTTTGATTTTGATTTCAATTTTAGTTTATCATCTGTCCCTTCCTGTAACCAATGGTTCGGAGTGCAATGAGGATTTTCTATACTCTACAGGTTATATCCTGGTTACTTATCCTTTCCAGTTTGTATTTTTTGGGCATGGGCCGTGTCATTCATCTTGTGGGTTGCAATTCTTCAAAGTTTCTTTCATTTACATACATACTTTTTGATAAGCCGTATATTTTACTCTCTTTTCATGATGTGAGAAGGTGCATACAACTTGGAGGGTGAGGTTTTTGGTTGGACATATATACCTATACATTTTAATTTAATTTTATGTATCCACGGACTTTGGGTGTATTGGGACTGATTACCATTTACATTCAGATGATCCATGGGTGGGTATGCAATTTACCTATAGGTTCTATGGACAGGATCAACAGAACAAAGTATTCTACTTCATTCTCATTTTGTTACCCCCTCAGGGAGATCCTTCCCTATTCTCCTCCTCCCCCTATCTTGGATGCACCACAATTTCTCACTGTCATCGACATCTGTTCAATGCCAATGGAATAATATTGGAGAAACAGCTTGTTGCATTGACACTGAACCTTTCTCCTATATATTTACGATTAACTGGGTATACATTTTTACATTTCTACACTCTTCACATATTGCTATGTACATGTCATTATTTAGCATTATTGCTTCTAGTCCCACAGATAGTCTTTCCACATTTGTTGTATCGGTATGGGTGCAGGGGGTTTTTGTGGCCCACAGTGTAAGATGGAACTTGAAGAAGGAACCCCTCTGGTTTGATTTTTCATTCGGGTCCTGTGGCCCCCATCTTATCCGCACTCTTCCGATACAAACATAGTTTCTTTTTTCTTCCCATAATTGTGATATTACTTTCGAGGGGTCTCACAATATCAGGCCGATTTACCAATCAGCGTGTGTGTGTTGGATTCCCGGAGATCTCATGTTTTTAATCAATTTATTCACAGGAGGTTTTAAACTTCTACAGCCCAGTGTGTCTCCCACAGGGGATTCACATTGGTAAATTAGTTCACTGGGACACCATTGGATAATGATCAACTGTTCACACCGGTTTTGGAGTACTTCTTTACTATTTAATGTTTCCATGGTTTCTCTGTGTTAAGGTTATAATTAAGCGGACGTGTTGTCCATGAAATGCGTTAACCATGCTGCATTTTTGTGGTTTTTGTCCCTTGTTATCTGCTGGTAATATTTGGATTTTGAATTTACTACAATAAACCCTATTACTATCTCAAGATCCAGAGTGCGGTCACACCCTTTGTTTTCCTCTGCATCCCAGACCACGGATCAGACCTGCATCTGTGCACTTGATTTAGCATTCATTCACACACACCTGGAGCGGCTCAACCTTTTTCCCTCTACTAAAGGTTGATGCAGCCTATATGGCAGTAAACTACGTCAGAAGGAGGTCAACTGTAGGTCCAATGCACCTGTATATGAACTCTAAATTATCCCAGAAGCATCTCAGATGGATCCAAGGCTCCTTTCACACCGAGGTGCTTTACAGACGCTATTTAGCTAAAAATAGCGTCTGTAAAGTGCCTCAAAAATCCCCCCCAATCCACCCCAATGTGAAAGCCCTGAGTGCTTTACACTGGGGCAGTGCGCTTGCGGGACGTTACAAAAAGTCCTGCAAGCAGCATCTTTGGGGCGGTGAGGGGAGCGGTGTATATACCGCTCCTCTACCGTCCCTACCATTGAAATGAATGGCAAGCGCTTCCGAAGCGGCTGCACACCGCCTCAGTAGCGCAGAGCGCCGGAACTTTTAATCCCGTTTTAACCCCTTGTGGGGGGTTAAAAGCGTCACGCTCCCGTCTGCATAGTGGAGACATATCGCTGGTAAAACTCCACTAAAACTAGTGGGTTTTACCGCAACCATGGCTACAGCTGCAATGTGAAAGTAGCCTTAAAGTGGAGCATGACACATGTGCTGTAGAGTAGCCCAAGGCCTAGTGGGATACATGATGTGGTATCCGAGAAGTAGAGATAATCTCCAGTATCCTCCAAACTAATCCTTAACCTGAACCATGTTTGCTTGTACTCCTATAAGCTGCGGGTGGGGTCACTCCTTGTTTGAGCTGCACTGTGGGGGGGATAATACAGCCGGCAGATTATTGGAGCACAAAAAGCGGGAGTCTGGCGTTTGGGCTAGAGAGGAGTTTGGAGGACAACAGAGCTCAGACGTATTCAGATTCTAGTCAGAACCACCAGAAAGCTGTCACTGCACACCACCAATATTAAGGGCATTAACCACCCATGTACAAGGAGTGTGTATATGTGCGGCTGCAGAGTGGGGATTGCCAAGTTTATACAAGCTTTGCTCTCTGAAGAGTGATCCATGTTCAGATTGCTCTTTAGAGAGCATTTGACAGGTAGTGAGGAGGCGTTGTACTGTCTCCCCTATGCTTGTATTAACCCCCTAAATGTTGGACCACTGTGCCACAACTGCATACATTTTGTGCAGTTGCAGAACAGCCCTATTCACTTGAATGGATCAGGTCTGGTGGGGCGGTAGTGCCGGGGGTATAATTACTGCTGCATCTGCGAAGCAAAGCATTGTGGCCACAGCATGTGTACACCCCTGGCCACTGCCTTCCCAGCTAAATGGGGAGAGGTTGAGAAGCAGATAAAAACGCGGTTCAACTGTGCAAATGAGCCCTTATGATTGGTGGTGTGCAGTGACAGCTTCCTGGAGGGACTAGGACACAAACACGACTAAGTTCATCCCTCATCTAGGGTTACCACATCATCCCTTTAATCCAGGACACATATGAATTACACAGGTTTTGAAGCTAAGTGAGTTTAATTACCACCTTAATCAGCCAGAGAACCTGTGTATTTAATATGTGTCCTGGATTAAAGGGATGATGTGGCAACCCTACCCTCATCTCTACCCGGGAGGCCACCCACAACTTGTCATTCTCACCTGGGAGAGGATCCCGTAAGTTTGGGGAAGGGAGGTTCCTGAGAAAGGTATTTAAAGAGGATCTTCACCCTGGAAAAAAAATTTAGCCAGCAGCTATAAATACTGTAAGCCCCCTGGGCGGTTTTCAGGTGTTGCAGCACTGGAAATAGCCTCTGCTGAGCGCCTGAAAACCACCTCTCCATTCAAGTCAGTGTGTCTTTTCACACTGGGGCGGTGCTCTTGCGGGACGGGAAAAAAGTCAGGCAAGCATCTTTGGGGAGGTGCGAAAGTGCCCCGGCCCATTCAAATGAATGGGCGCCGCTTTCAAAGCACCCTGAAACGCAGCTATAACAGCGATAAAGCCCCGCTAAAATGAGTGGCGCTTTACTGCTAATGCTTGGGCAGCTGCAGTGTGAAAGGGGTCTAACTTCTGACTTTTAATAAAAGACTCTTTCCAGCCCAGGGATCCAGAGCCACCATCGCTAAGGCCCCTTCTTCGCTGGACTTCGGATCCCCAGCATGTTTACTGTGGGAAGCCGGCAATGACTCACTGTGGCTCCCCACTGCACATGCATGAACCATACTGTGCTCTGCTAATGGCCCCCAGCCTACTGGGGCCTGTGATGTGTCCCAGAACGTTTTGAGCAGAAAGGGGAGGGGGAGGGACTTTTGCTGGGATGTCCTAAGCGCTTCCAGCGGATGTGACAGTGGCTACCTGCCAGAAATGGGTACCCGCTCCCTAAAAAGAAAAAAAAATGTAAAACAGGAGGAGGATGAATAGGACCTATCTGTAAGGTTTGGTTCACATATATTCAGTGTGGCTCATCACATTCATTTGTACGGATTAAATTGCTTCCACACAAAAAAAATGTACAAGACCCCCCCCCCCCCACACACTGGATTAGGATCCGATTCCGTTCAACCGAACTGCATTTTGTGAACCGTTTTGGGGCGTCAACTTAACATTGACACCCACTGTGGTTCCCATGAACGCCGTGCGATTTAAATGTGGTGCGGGAAACGCACAAGACTTGCTGCATTCCCTGCACCACGTATATGTGAACTGAGCCTTAAAGAGGAGTCCCAGTCTGGAAAAAAAAAGAAAAGTCAGCAGCTACAAATACTGTAATATAAGGACACTTACCTTGTCAGGTATCCCGCAATGTCGGCAGCCCAGCTGATTCTCCATCTGGCTCCAGGTGCAGGCATCTTCACTAAGGCTGGATTCACACCTATGCATTTTTAGTGCTTTTTCCATTTTGCAGATTTGCACTACATAGGAAACCATGTTAAATGAACTGTAGTGCAAATCTCCAAGATGCAAAAAGCACTAAAAATGCATAGGTGCGAATCCAGCCTAAGATCCCTTTCACACTGAAGCAGTTTTCAGGCATTTTAGCTCTATAAATAGCGCCTGTGAACTGCCTGCCATGCAATCCCAGTGCTTTCACACCGGGGCGGTGCGCTTGCAGGATGGGAAAAAAAGTCCTGCAAGCAGCATCTTTGGGGTGGGTTGGAAGCAGTGTATACAGTGCTCCCAAAGCACCCCTGCCCATTGGAATGAATAGGAAGCCCTTCCGAAGCGCCGAAACACGGGTGATTTTAACTCTTTCTTCGGGGTTAAAAACGCCCTGCTAGCGGTCGAAAAGCGACGCTTAAACAGCGGTAAAGCGCCGCTAAAACAAGCGGTGCTTTACCGCTGACGCCCACAATGCCCCAGTGTGAAAGGGCTCTAAGGGAGACAAAAAGTGAAGCCTTGCTGCTTCACAGGCTGTTTCCTACAGCGCATGCGTGAGTCGCGCTGCGTTTTCCAAATGTCCCCCCCCCGTCTTCTGGAACCTTTGTGTCTCCCAGAAGGCAGTGGGGGGGCGGACATTTCGCAGATCGTTATGCGGCAATCTTACCCAGAAGTGACAGCGGGTACTTGGTTTGGACAGGTATCCGCTCCCCCCCCCCAAAAAAAGTGTTTCATTCATTTTTTGAAAATTTCAAAATCAAAAATTTGGAATTTGAAAATTCGAAAGAGAATCCGAAAATTTTAAAGATTGAAAATCCGAACAATCTAAATAAAACTAACTAATGAAAATGATTAGATTATAGGTATTGGAATTTCCTTTCAAATTTGGTGTTAGTGAACGTAACGAATACAAATTTATCCGAAGTTAAGAATTATCCGAAATAACAAATGCCGCATCCAAACAAGTGGAACAGAACAAATTAATAATAAATAATAATAAAAAGGTTTTATTATGTACGTATATTCAGAAAAATTCAGAAATTCGTATATTTCCAAATTAACAAATTTGTCGAAATTCATGAAAAAAACGAATGTGGAACGAAACGAATTGCACATGTCTAGTCTCTGCCTCAAGGACTGTTTCCATTGCTATCACACACTAGGAGTATTAGTATAGGGTACAGCATGGTGCAGTCTAGGGCACACAGTCACACAGGGGGTCGAAAGATGTTAGTCAGGAAATTGGCATCACATTTTGAGAGACCCTAGCCTGGAATGTTTAAAGTTTTTTACAGTTACAAAAAAAGTTTAAAAAAAATAAAAATTAAAAGTGACAGGACGGAGGTCCTTATATGTAAACAATGGATCTCCGTTCTGACAGGGGAGAGGGAGTGTGATCATAGGCTCATTATCACCTCAAGAAATGAAATAGGCAGTCAGAAAGTAAAAGCTGTGTAAGTTCCAGTATATTTACCATTCTTTGTAGACGCTATAACTTTTGTGCAAATCAATCAATATATACTTATTGGGATTTATTTTTACCAAAGGCATGTAGCTGAATACATTTTGCTAATTTTTCATTGATATCACAAAAAAATAAAAATCCCAGTGGTGAGCAAATACCACCAAAAGAAAGCTCAATTTGTGGGGAAAAAAGGACATACATTTTGTCTGGGTAGAGTGTTGCATGATTGCGCAATTACCAGTTAAAGTAGCGCAATGCCAACTTGCACAAAATGCTCTGGTCAGGAAGGGGGTAAAACCTTCCTCAGGTCAAGTGGTTAATAAATAACTTGTCAAAAACTGTCTCTGTGTTTTTAGTAATTTTTGAATTTTTTTTTGGTGGGTGAGTAGGGGTACAATATATCCCATGCTCATTCACTTAGTGGGGGCTGGGATCTGGGGCCCCCCTTGTTTGACATAAATTTATGAAGAAATTTAATTTTTGTTTTATAACAGAAAGTATAAAATATCATTTTTTTTAAAGAAAATTTTGTTTTTTTTCTTTTATATTGCAAAAAAATAAAAAAAAACCCAGTGGTGATCAAATATCACCAAGAAAAGCCTCTATTTGTGTGAAAAAAATGATAAAAATTGAATTTGCGTACAGTGGTGCATGACCGAGCAATTGCCAGTTAAAGTAGTGCAGTACTGAACAACTAAAAATTCCCTGGTCATGAATAGGGTAAAACCTCCCAGAGGCCAAGTGGTTAAGACCAGGCCTTAAAACAGTCCCCAAACATTATATATTTTTAAGCAGAGGCCCTAGAGAATAAAATGGTCGGTGTTGCTATTTTTTTTACTCCTCCAGCCACGTGGGGTGGTGAAACATGTGGAGGCACAGCCTGGCGGTGGTACTTGCTAATGACACATGAGACCTGTGTGTGCTATACCGGTATTTTATATGCTGACTCTTACTTAAAATAAATGTGAGTGCATTTTAAGGAGGGGTCTGTCTTTTGTTACCCATTACCCTGGCTGGACATATTACACTAGTGGAGGTGCCTGTTTTCTATTTGCATGGTAACCTATTGTCGGTGGAACATTGGGAACTCCAACTACAAGCCTAAAGGGGAAGCTACGCGGATATATATTGCCTTCTGAAATATGCGACTACGCCTGCTGGGGTCTTAGTCTGAGGTGAGCCTCCAATTTATCTGGTTGAGGACACGGTTTCTTATGTTCTGCTCATGAAATTGACACTGCATGCATTTTTATATATCCTCACTTATGTCAAGCTAGACCCGGTGGGGTCTTTCCCGGAGGTGAGAGTTCACTCTACCTGGTGAAGGGAGCATGTTTGCAGTCCAGCCTGTACACGCACCTACTATGGGAGAAGAATCCTTACATCTACCTGCCTATAGACTCTAACCTGTTTATAGTTATTGATTGCACAGGGGCACTAGCATTTTACTTTAGCGCTGTTTGCACATTCATCATTATATCTAAGAAGTGACCTTGTATGCACTTTATGATAAGCACTTTGGTGGTTATGTATGCATTTTTACCTGAAGTAATATTGCTATCTATAAGCATCAGTCAAGACTACCTATTAGGACTAAAAACCTTATAACTTAGTCCCAAAGAAACTTAGCCACAAGTATCAGCGCCCTGAATATATAAAAATATACGAACAAAAACAAACAAATAATGTTTGGATAAATACAGATGACAAGCTGCTACTTTCCAGTATCAATAATCAAATCGCAACCTGGTAATCAAAGACTGAAAATGACTAAAAGTCAGAAACTAATGGTCCAACGCTAAACTAATAACTATGACCTTTCATCGTCGAACAGTAGACATAAATAGGTTTGTAATAAACAAACAAAAACAAGCATATAAAAATATATAAGTCCCGCGACTATGAACACCGATTCAAAGAAACCCTGATTCAATATTCCAAAAATCAGGATTATCCATCAGAACTGACTACGAATATCTATCGTTATAATGAAGTCCATTTTTACGTATGTATTGGTGGTTTCACGAATAGTATTTCACGTATGTTCCAGTGAAGAATCTATATTACTACTTACACGTTTGTCGCGATTTCATTTTACGATCACG
>BLSH010423825.1:742052-753796 GCA_018402905.1 Glandirana rugosa | reverse complement strand
ATAGGCCGTCAGTAAATCAAGTGTGATCAATTTTCAGTGATTGGCACCATAGCTTGCAGACTCTATAACTTTCACAAAGACCAAATAATATACACTAATTTTTTTTTTTTTTACCAAAGATAGGTAGCAGTATAAATTTTGGCCAAAATTTATGAAGAAAAATTACTAATTTGCAAAATTTTATAACAGAAACGAAGAAAAATTCATTTTTTTACAAAATTTTCGGTCTTTTTTTAATTATAGCGCAAAAAATGAAAAACCCAGAGATGATTAAATACCACCAAAAGAAAGCTCTATTTGTGTGAAAAAAAGGACGCAAATTTCATATGGGTGCAGTGTTGCATGACTGAGTAATTGTCATTCAAAGTGTGAGAGCACTGAAAGCTGAAAATTGGTCTGGTTGTTAAGGGGGTTTAAGTGCCCAGTTGTCAAGTGGTTAAATTAGGTGAACAGTATATCAGTATAGATGCCCATGACCGATTCTTGGAAACATTTTTACAAAAGCAGAATGATTGGTGTCTGATGGAAGAATAGGTTTATAAAGGCAACTTGTTATATACTCACTTGTGGATGCAATGTGCTGCCGTCAAAACCCACTCCTGTGAGATCAGGGAGCCCCCACATACAAAGTCTTGATTTGATTCTGTATTTATAAAACCGACCTGCCAGGGCCACTGCCCCTCCATTGAATCTGCACCACCAACTATCCGACTGGACACCAAGGGGGAACCGCACACTGAGAAATCTGCAGCGCCGAAAACAATGCCAGCTGACACAAGCAAAAAATTAGTTTAAATTAATACAGCTTCCACAATAAATTATATACATAAATAATACACACACACAAAAAAAATGTACAGGGTATAAGAGTCCTCAAGGTTGATTCAAATGACACAAATTTGATGTTGACAAAACTTTCAGTTACATATATTCAACATCAAGCCCAACAATTTTTACTAATGTCCTCCAGGTAATGTTTAAAGTGGATGTAAACCTGATTCATGAAAATTGATCTAAGCACTTATATCTGTAGTGTTTTTTATCTCCAAAACCCTAAGTCCCATGCGTTTCTGCTGTTTTATTGCTCTGTTATCAGCATGAGAACTTCTGACAAGATAAAACTAGCGGTTGCTATAAATATGTAACACTCTCTACCTTAAGTAGGTGCTAGAGTGAGGGTATAAGTGTAGGAAAATCTAGGCAGGCCTAACTGGAAGCTAGGTCTGTTTGTTTTTGTTTGATCTGGGCTAGGAGTGGCTCAGGGTAGCAGCTGGTGACTCCCAGGTCACAGGCAGTGTCACTGGGACCTCCTTTTTCCTTCTAGAAGGTGCTAGAAGGAGAGGTGCAGCTGCCTGGGATGTTCTAAGGAGCCCTGACCAATCCCCAATCTGGATTGGCAGGGGGCAGGCCTTCTTAAATACCTAGAGTCAGCCCAGCTGGGGAGGAGAGTTCCAGAGGAAGAACTGATGATGGAATACTAGGCTGTCAGGGACTTTGAGGGATTTCCCCGGTCTGGGGGGGGGGGGTGACCTTGGGTCTGAGGCTTAGGTGTGGACAGGACCCTTGTACAAACCACAGGGGTGTCCTGGACAGGAGTAGGAGAGGACAGTGGGAGCCCTGCCAGGCAAGTCTCCAGGAGGAAACCACCTGTCATTGGTGAGTGATATGCACAGCCAGGAATGCTGGGGAGGTGGATTGGGAGAATGTGTGTAGAGCCAGTGAGGACTATGGTGTCAAGGGCAATGGGATCAGGCAGCCAGAAGGGCTGGCAGGGCCTGAAGAGGGATGACTGGTATCAGTAGTCAACCTAGGGCAGCTAGCACCAGAACTTTCTATTTTGCTACACCATAGGGGCCCATGGTCCCTGCCTGTAAAAAGGCATTTCTGCTAAGGCCTGGTGTCAGGCCCAACCACGTGCTAGCTGTGCCTGAAGAGGAAGAGTTGTGCTGAAGGAAGAAAGAGAAATAGTCTGCAGCAAGAGTTGTGCTGGAGGAGGAGAGGAGTGTATAAACCTGAGTGTATATAATTTGTCCCAAGTTCTGCTGATATTTCTGGGCATCCCATAAATCCCTTACCCCATTCAAGTGCAGTGCCCCCTGCTTAGATAGGAGCTAGTGAGAGGATTTTTGTGAGGAAAATGTAATCAGGCCTGACTGAAGTGCAGGCTTGACTGTTATTTTTTCTGGGCTGGGAGTGGCTCAGGAAGGACTGGGTGATTTGCGGATGAGGTCACCAGAACCTCCCACTTCTTTCCAGAAACTGGTGGAATGTTTCTGGGCAGAGAGCTGGGAGGGAGGCAAAGTCATCTGGGGTGCTCTAAGGAGCCCTGACCAATCCCCACTCTGGATTGGCAGGGGGCAGGCCTCCTTAAATACCCAGGGTCAGCCCAGTCTGGGAGGAGAGCTCTGCTGGAAGAGCTGGAATGTAGCTGAGGCTGCGGATGCCTCACCCGGGAGGGAGCCCCCAGTCTGTGGGGGTGACATTGAGACCTTGGCTCGGTTGCAGCCAGGAGGAAAGGGAGATCCTGGAACAGCACAAGGGAGCAGGAGAGCAAGAGACAGTGCTACTGGAGAAGCTCAGCAAGGAGTCCACCCGGTGGTCAGTGAATGGCTCACACCCTGAAAGCTGTAGAGGCATGCTGGAGTGCATTGTGGTGTGAGACAGTCTGGGAAGGATGCAGAAGTCATTGAGGGACTGTGGTGTCACGGTGGCAGTGGAGAAGGCCAATGCAGCTGGTGTAGCTGACAGGGCCTGGAGCAAGAGGATGGGCTGGGAGTAGTAGTCCATCATGCTGGCTAGCACAGCAGTGTTTCTATACAATGGGGATCAGCTATTCCTACCTGTAATGGGTGGTTCTGAGGCCCTGCTTGCAGCATGGCAGGTCTCACCATGTGCTAGTCAGGCTGGAGAAGAGGAGAAGGCCTAGTACATTTCCTTCTGGACCAGGAAGAGAAAGTAATGTGCAGGAAAGAGGAACTGGAGTATGCAGCAACAAGCGATGTGCTGGAGGAAGTGGAGCGATTGTATATACAGGAGGTGTATATAGCGGTCCCGTGTAAATGATCAACTAATTCCTTGGGCATCCCACAACATTCCCAATCCCCCAAGTTCAATCCCCTAATAAAACAAAATAAAGTACCAGCCTGTTCTGTGACTCCGGAGTGGTATGGATGTGATTGAGGGCAGTGAACCACAACACTCCTAAGAGGGTCATTGGCTACACAAGTCCTAATCCCTCAATAAAAATAATAAAACTGCAAAACAAAGCAAACTGACTGTTCATCATCGGGGAAGTGAATGCCGGGCTGGGCAGGGTGACGGGCGGACCACAACATTTAACAGCCCCTAAAGGGGTACCACTACAAGTAGATGAACAGAGAGCTTGTCTTGTCACAGCACAGCTCTGCGAGTCTCTGCCTATGTGGAGGGGAGGTGTGCCTTTCCTCCAATCAGCTGTCTTGGCTTTGTGCCAAGCATCCACTCCCAGTTCTGAACAGGAAGAGAAAATCTCTAACACAAGGTGCATTTTCTAAAGAATATATAAAGCTGAAGACAGCAGATATACATGTAAAACTTATGTAGGGTGATTTGTTTAATCTCTGTGTATTATCTGATGCTGTTCACTTCACTGGGTATAGGAGAGGGTTTACATCCACTTTAAAATACAAAGAGGAGGAATAGACATATGCAATTCATTTGTTAATTTGGAAATATTTAAAGTAACGAAAACCCATTTAACAAATTTTTCCAAAATTCGAAAATTCAAAAATCCGATATTCGGAAATTCAAAAATACGGAAATCCGAAAATTGAAAATTCAGAAATTCGGAAAAACGAAAATCTGAAAGGCTTCATCCCCACAACCGTGGCCGGTAGTTGTTGAGATCTGGAGGGGGGGCTTATGGGAATCTGGATACCCTCTTTAACAAGGGGCCCCCAGATCCCTCCCCCCTACATAGTACCTCTACCAATTCACCAAAAAAGTGTCACAAAGCAATAAACACACACACAGTTTTTGACAATTCCTTTATTAAAAAGAAAAAACAGTGTCCCTTGAGAAATCCATCGTCAATCACGCTGTCTGCCGCACCCGAAAATAAAAAAAATAAAAATGCTCCCGCTGACATGAAGGCTGGCCGCTTACTGCAGGCTAGGCCATTTGACAATTATTATATAGGTAAGGGGCAGGACCACCTGGCGGCACCGCCCCCTTCTGACATCATGGGCCGGTGCATGCTGGTTCCCCTTAAAATCCATACCAGACCAGAAGGATTTTTTTTTTTACTTTTTCTTTACCTGCAATTTTTTTGGCAGCTGATGACTCATCGGTTGTTAAAGATGCTGTGGGAATCTTCCCGTTCCCTCTCCTTAACAACCAGCTTATACTGTGTCCTGATTGGCCAAAGTTTGCCTAATTAGGGCGCACAATGCACTGTGCAGGCTCAGTGCATTGCAGGGTGTTCGACGGGGCAAACACCCACCAAACACCCTACAATTTTGGGTGTTCCCACTTTGAAGCACTGAAGCACTTTGTGTGATTTGAGCACTTGGCACCTGGAGAAAAGCACTATTAAAGTGTTACTAAACCCAGGAATATGAAAATAATTCACCCCCCCAACACACACACAGTCCCCACAGCTTATAAATCTTCTTTATACATTAAAATGTTGCCACTATATACCTTTTTGGATGATCTGCATGCCACAGTTTCCTGATAACCTACACAGCTTGTCCATAGCTGTGTGTTCAAGTAGGAGGAGATTTCCACTACAGCCTCTATACACGCCCACATGTGTGATGTCAATATCATGTGACCTGAACAATTCAACTGAAACAGGAAATGTTCTATCCAGCATAAGAGACCAAACTGAGCATGTGCAGATTTACCACCCTGCTGTGTATTATATGGACTTGCTTAGATTGACAGTGCAGGAAGGAAAGTATCTATGCATACACGATAAAACAGCCTTTTTTCAAACAATGCTGATTATTAACCCCTTAAGTTCCACCGTGAGTATAACAAGCATGCTATGCTGCATATACAGACTGATTTTACTGTTGTGGGTTTAGGAACACTTTCATTTGTTATATGTTTTTTATTTTTTTTGCAAGCAAATTTAAATGAACCCTATTTGATTAATTATATGTGGGATTATGAGCACGTGGGAACACTATTAACCACTTACCGCAAAGTCACGTCATATGACGTCGCTGACTTTGAGTGTTGATATCCAAATGGTGCCTGCAATGGTGCCTGCAGAGGTGCCGCCCCTCCCACCGGTTTCCGGTTATCTCCACTGCTTACCCTACCCGCCGGCAGCGGCGGAGATGATCGGTTCCTTCCCCTCAGTGTCTGTGAGTCGAGTGAATGGCTGAAGCCGCTCACTCGGCACCATCACTTCTGCCCAATTCTATTAAAGGGCCAGTTTTTTTTTGAACTGTAATTTTTTTCAAATTATTATTTATTTATTTTTTTGCATTATACTGTAAATATGAGATTTGAGGTCTTCTTGACCCCCAGATCTCATATTTAAGAGGTCCTGGCATGCTTTTTTTCTATTACAAGGAATGCTTACATTTCTTGTAATAGGAATAAAAGTGATCATTTTTTTTTTTTAAAGAACAATGTGAAAATAAAAACGTAAAATAAATAAGAAAAAAAATGTAAAGCGCCCGTGCCGCCGAGCTCGCGCGCAGAAGTGAAGTCCCACCCGCATATTAAAAAGGCGTTCAAACCACACATGTGAGGTATCACCACGTTCGTTAGAGTGAGAGCAATAATTCTAGCACTAGACCTCCTCTGTAACTCAAAACTGCTAACCTGTAGAAATCTTTAAACGATTTTTAAGTGCCAAAGTTTGTCATCATTCCACGAGCGGGCAAAATTTTGAATCATGACATGCTGGGTACCAATTTCCTCGAAATAACATTATCTTTCACAATATGGAAAAAAATTAGCCTAACCTTACTGTTGTCTTATTTTTTAACTCAATAAAGCGTATTTTTTTCCAAAAAAACCTGTGCTTGTACGGCCACTGCGCAAATACGGTGCGACAAAAAGTATTGAAACAAACGCCATTTTATTCTCTAGGGTGTTAGAAAAAAAAAGAATATATAATGTTTGGGGGGTTTAAGTAATTTTATAGCAAAAAAAAACCTTGGCATTAACTTGTAAACACCAAGTCCAAAAAATAGGCCTGGGTATGAAGTGGTTAATTGTGTTTTACTAACCGATTGCTTATGAATTATATTTGATGAACTGATGCATATTTCTTTGAAGGTTCACCTTTGCACATTTGATGAATTAGTTTGTATATATTTGATGAATTAATCAGGGTTTTACTACCGATTTTTTTTTTTTTTTATATATACCAAGTTCAATATACACTTTATTGTTCTTTACACTATTGATGAATATGTGAGTACAGCATGTCTATCAGGCTAATATTGACATATGCTTATTGGGATTTATTATAAGACAGCGCATCCTTTTATTTCAAAGTAGTAAATGCTGGGCTAAGCCATAAGCCTTACCCACTGCTTGAATGGCATGGACCATAGGGTGAGTACCTGTATTGAGAACTGGCTACAGGGGCGAGACCAGAGGGTGGTGATAAATGGGGAATACACAGAATGGTCCAGTGTGGAAAGAGGGGTCCCCCAGGGTTCTGTCCTGGGACCAATCCTATTCAATTTATTCATAAACGATCTGGAGGATGGGATAAACAGCTCAATTTCAATATTTGTAGATAATACCAATTAACCACTTCAGCCCCGGAAGGATTTCACACTTTAGGACCAGAGCACTTTTTGCGATTCAGCGCTGCGTCGCTTTAACTGAAAATTGCGCGGTCGTGCGACGTTGTACCCAAACAAAATTTGCTTCCTTTTTTTTCCCACAAATAGTGCTTTCTTTTGGTGGTATTTGATCTCCTCTGCGTCATTTCTGATCGCCGCTATAAACAAAAGAAGAGCGACAATTTTGCAAAAAAACCCAAATTTCTTACTTTTTACTAAAATACAAATACAAAAAAAAAATACAAAAAAAATGTTTTTCTTCAGTTTTGGCCGATTTATATTCTTCCTCATATTTGTGATAAAAAAATCGCAATCTGCGTTTATTGATTGGTTTGCGCAAAAGTGGCTGCATTTAGGGATGATGAGAATTAATTTCTGGGGTTTTTATTTTTTTTTATTTTTTACTAGTAATGGCGGTGATCTGCGATTTTTAGCGGTACTGCGATATTGGGGCAGACATATCGGATTATTTTGACACTTTTTTGGGACCATTGGCATTTATACAGTGATCAGTGCTATAAAAATGCACTGATTACTGTGTAAATGCCATTGGCAGTGAAGGGGTTAACCTGCAGGTGGCGCTCTAAGGATTAACTATGTTCCCTGGGCATGTTCTAACTGTATGGGGGACTGCCCTAGCTGGGGAAGGGAAGTGATCACAGCTTCCATGTAGAGGAAGGCTGTGATCACAGCCCTTCCCCCTCTCACAGAACGGAGGCCCGTGTTTACTTACACGGACCTCTGTTCTTTCAGTGCGGGGGGGGCATCGCGGGTAGCCGGCGGCGATCGAGTCCACCGCACCCGCTCCCTGGCCTCCCCCGAACACAGTGAGCGATCTCTGACGGCGGTTTTGCGATGATTAAGCAGGGAAATAACTTCTACGCAGGATGTGGAAACATTGCAAGAAGATCTGAACAAATTAATGGGGTGGGTAACTACATGGCAAATTAGGTTTAATGTAGAGAAATGTAAAATAATGCATTTGGATGCCAAAAATATGAATGCGAAAATACGAGCCTCTGGGGGAATCTAGGATGGAAAAGGACCTGGGGGTCCTAGTAGAGGACAGACTCAGCAATGGCATGCAATGCCAAGCTGCTACAAGCAAAGCCAACAGAATATTGCCATGCATTAAAAGGGGGATACATTCCAGAGATAAAACAATAATTCTCCCACTATACAAGACTCTGGTCCGGCTGCATCATGAGTATGCCGTCCATTTCTGGTCACCGGTCCTCAGGAGGTATGTACTGGAACTGGAGAGAGAGTCCAGAGAAGGGCAACAAAGCTAATTAAGGGACTGGAGGAACTTAGTTATGAGGAAAGATTACGAGCACTGAACTTATTCAGAGAAGAGACGATTGGGAGGGGATATTATTTCAATGTATAAATACTGTACTGGTGACCCCACAATAGGGATAAAATGTTTCCGCGCAAGGGAGCATAAAAGGACACATGGCCATTCACTAAAATTAGAAGAAAAGCAGTTTAACCTTAAAATGCGTAGAGGGTTCTTTACGGTAAGAGCGGTAAGGAAGTGGAATTCTCTTCCACAAGCAGTGGTTTCAGCTGGGAGCATTGATCATTTAAAAAAAACTATTAGATTGGCACCTAAACAACCGCAACATACAGGGATATACAATGTGATATTGACATAAAAGCACACACAGAGGTTGGACTGAATGGACTTGTGTCTTTTTTTCAACCTCACCATCTATGTAACTATGTAACCCACCCAGAAATCAAAAGCGCAGGCACTGTATGAACTCTTGTGGTTCATCGGCTTTTACTAGTTGCTACTTTATGAGTATTCATTTGTAGCAATTTTTTATCGCTAATAAATGTTTTTGGAAATGCACTAGGTGTGTGCGCCTTCTTGTCCGTTTGTTTTGTAGAAATCAAAAGCAAAACCTGGACAAGATCCCTCGCCGGTGGCGGATGTGGGAGTAGGCTAGTGCAGGTGACAAAACATAAAATCTAAATCTGCATAAGCCCTGGTTCACATTGCAGCGATTTGGCATGCAATTTGACATGTCAAATCGCATGCCAAATCGGCGGCAATTACCGGCAATGGAACCGTCCTAATCGGTACGACGCTGCATTTGCACCGATTTCCGAGAGTAATTTCTGTACTACTTTTGGCGATTTCGGGTGTGATTTCCATTGACATCTGTGCAGCAACCCACACAGATGTCTGTGAAATCGCACCTGAAGTCGGGACTGACATGCGGGAATGAGCTGAACTCGCACCATTTCATTCCTGCACCCAGGCTAAATAATATTTATTCGGAATCTTGAAGATTAATTAAAATAGGGCACATCCATAGAGCAGGAAAACCCTGCATACAGAATAAAGTACTAACCAGTAAACCAAAGCTTATTCAATCCCACTGAAAAAAGAGTGCAGACTTTGATTTTATTTTTGTCACCTGCACTGGCCTGCACCCACATCCGCCCCGGAGTGGGACCTTGCCCAGAATTCTGCTTTCAATTTCTGCATGGGTTCCTGCCATACCTGCCTGCCACACCACAAAACATGTGGATGACCATAATGTGGTTGCAGTTTGTGTTCCTTTGTATTGTACCTCATTTCGGGATGGGGGTATTAGATCTATACCTGTGTAGTTGCCAAAAGAAACGCTCTCCATGATTGTAGCCAATCCTTTAATAATGTATTTGTGATTTTTAACTTGATTAGTGTAAACAAAAAAAAAATAAAGGCGGACCCATGAAGACGTGCGAGTGCACGAAACGCGTTGGGAGGAGACAAAAAAATTTGCACGTTGGACTTTAAATAAGGCAAGTAAGGGGGCCAATAAAAATGATGGTAAACAATAATGACATGGTTTATTGGGCTTGAGTAAAAGTAAAAACATGGCAGCCCAGCCAGTACAATAACATGAGATCAAAAGGTAAAAACATGGCAGCCCAGCCATGACAATGACATGAGATCACTTTGCTGAAAGACAGACCTATAGATGGGTGTAATAAATACGTTGGTAATACAAGCATATAACACTCTATGAATTTCACGAGCAACATCTCGCGTTGGGAGGAGTCTACGTGCTGATGTCACGCCACCGTTTCCAGTTCCCAGTTCGGCAGCCATTAGAGCAGTGGTTCTCAACTCCGGTCCTCGGGACCCACCAACAGGCCAGATTTTAAGTATTACCTTGGGGAGATGCAGATTAGAATGCTGCAATCACTGAGCAGCAAATGATATCACCTGTGATGTATTTCAGTTATCCTGCAAACCTGGCCTGTTGGGGGGTCCCGAGGACCGGAGTTGAGAACCACTGCATTAGAGTAAGCCTGGCTGAGATTGCTTGTTTTACTGGATTGTCTTATTCTTGCTGCCATTTTTGTCAAGTTAATTAATTAGCACACTACTGTATATAAAGGGTAATGTAGGATCTGTAGACCCTCCTGCATTATCAGGTCTTTCTCTAGTAAGGTAATCCCTATTCATGAAAGATACCAGCTTCACAGTGGACCTCAAATGCTGTAAATCACACCCTTTATCTAGAAATCTCTGAGTGAGAACTTCCGCTTGAATGAGGAAATCACCGTGGTCTGAGAAGTTCCGTCGGAGTCTCATATATTGACCCTTTAACAATGGGTCATGGTGACAACTATTTACGGGTATGAAGGAGTTCTTGTCAGTTGGTTTAAAAAAGTTGATGTTACAAATCGACCATTTTTGATTCTAATTGTCAAATCCAGAAAATTGATTTCTGATTGGCCAGCTTTGTATTTCAACTCCATAACCCTATGGTTATCGTTCAACAACTCAAAGAACTCCATCAGACTCGGTTGATCTCCATCGCATAGGGGGAGGAGGTCGTCAATATATCTTGCCCATAGCCAACATATACACTACTGTATATGATGGTGGAAATTTAGTCGTGCCCGACGTTTTGTTTATTTTTTAAGAAACGTCCGTGTGTATGAGGCCTTAAGGTGTTTTCACATGGTGATGGATTCATGCACTTGCACCTTCCTTCAATAAGAAGATTGTTCCAGGACTACTATTCACTAACTCTTCTGAGTTTATTTGGACTGTGATTTATAATTTTTTAGCGCAACTCATTTTCGTTATTTGTGATTTTTAGCTTGATTAGTGTAAGAAAAAAATATATTTTGGAATAAATTGATGTATGTGTTTATGGACTACTGAGAAATTCCATGTATGTTTTTTTTTCTTCAATTAGATCCTAAGTGATAGGACATGGTATCCCCGGTGCTTCTGTTTTTTTGTTTTTTTTTATTATTTGGTTCTAGTCCAAATTCTGGAAGTTGGAAAATCTGGGGTGAACATTGGAGAAACCATGAGGATGGAGACTGCAGAAATATCCCAAGCTGGATCATGAAGGAGGGGAATGACTTTGTGTGTAGGGCGAGGCAGTAACTCCCCTAAATATGGTCCATGACCCTTCATCAGAGTAGAGGATGAGAAGTACTGTGAACTTTTATATGAGTTCAAATGGAATAGAAAAATGGCACCCAAATGTGTTGGGCAGCATCAATGAACCAGTATGAGGGATACCTCAGCATTAGAGTTGAGCGAACCCGGACTGTAAAGTTCGGGTCCGTACCGAACTTTGGGGTGTCCGGGACCCGGACCCGGACCCGAACTTTTCAAAAAAAGTCCGGGTTCGAGATGAGACTACTTCCCAGTACCTGGTATAAATCCCCTCAATGACGGAGCGGGATGTGTGTTTCAGTAAGGGGAGGAAGTACTAGGTCGAACCCTATAAAGACGTCAGAGGTAGGAGTACCAAAGAGGTTACAAGTGGGGTCTAAAAGGTTGAAGGTCTTAAACCTGATCTTGGTTTATTATTTTTTTTTGTTTTTTTGTCTTCGTGGCCCCTATGGTACAGGATAGTGAATCCTAGATTAACTTCTTTTTTTTTGTATGTACCTTAAAGAGTCATCAGGTATTTGTGT
>BLSH010423825.1:700812-716251 GCA_018402905.1 Glandirana rugosa | reverse complement strand
TCCCCTTCGCCAGCGTGATCCATCTGGTAATGTTAGTAACAACCTGGTGCCAACTATATGTTTCTTGGCTCCTTATGAGGCAGCCACTTGTTATTTGCTCTCACGTCATGCTCCCCATACTCTTGTTTTTGACAAAATGCATTACTCTTTCTTGTATGATGTATCTTCTTTGTATGACACATATATCTGTAAATGCTACCTTTTGTTTATTCAATAAAAATCTTTTACAAAAAAAAAAAAAAAAAAATAATGATAATAAACACAAATATAAGCGCCAACCTCATGTGCTAAACATAAAAGAATCGTATAACTAATGAATATATAAATGTGATAGAAATATGCCTCCACCAATGGACTAAGAGATAGATTTTCCAATCTTAATCAGATATGAACAAAGTCCATTAATGTCTATCAAATTAGTGGCAATTGATAAATATTAAAGCGATAATTGTGCTCTCCAGTGCTTCACATAAATCGAAGTAAATGTGCAAAATCACACGTGCCAGGTGCCAGGATCCCACTCGTGTCCCCACTCACCAGAGCAAATGGACCCACTGCTTTGCAGTCAGCAGGTCAAAAACGCGACGTGACTTCGCTTCCGGTCCTCCGTGGTTGATCGCGTCACGTCCGTCGGCGGTTTGTGAGGGGTGAGAGCCCGCCCAACCAGTCTGCAGGATTTGTTACTGAATGCGGTTTTAAAGATGCAATCTTGTAAGTAATTTTACTTATGCGCAAATAAAAGCATTTTACGGTATACACTATGAATGTCCCCTTGCTTTCTTGAGCCACTAAGGTTTGCCAGTAGATGGGAAGGAGGCTTTTACATCTGCTCCAGTGTTCAGCCAGGAACCATCGTCTGTCATCACCCCACGTTTTTGACCTGCTGACTGCAAAGCAGTGGGTCCATTTGCTCTGGTGAGTGGGGACACGAGTGGGATCCTGGCACATGGCACGTGTGATTTTGCACATTTACTTCGATTTATGTGAAGCACTGGAGAGCACAATTATCACTTTAATATTTATCAATTGCCACTAATTTGATGGACATTAATGGACTTTGTTCATATCTGATTAAGATTGGAAAATCTATCTCTTAGTCCATTGGTGGACGCATATTTCTATCACATTTATATATTCATTATTTATACGATTCTTTTATGTTTAGCACATGAGGTTGGCGCTTATATTTGTGTTTATTATGACTATAGATCCTGATGAGGATCTTGGAGAGCACTGAGTTTGGTGGCTATATAGGCTAACCTGCCGACTCAGTTGGATGTTAGTAGATCCACTGCTTCCACTTCTGGGAAGCTCCTCTTGTAAGAATAACTTCCATTCATAACCATAGCGTTTACTGCCAAGTTGAGATTCATTGAACTGCTTGGTGGTCTAGAGACTCACCCTTGACATCCCGTGCTTTGTATCTTACCATATCTGACAGGGAGTTCTGGGAAGCCTGAACACAAAGAGCAATGAGATGAGACAGGTTCTACTGTTGCACAAACTAATCCAATAGACCCAATCAATAATGCCTTCCCTCCTATAGGTCCACTATCCGCGCCAAACTTAATGGATTCTGTTTCAAAAAACAGCAATTGATATAATCGTACAAAGTTAACATAAGCGGCCACTTTAAGCATTAATGAATACTAGACAAAGATGCAATACATAGTCTGTAGCATAAGCAGTGCTTGTTATTAAATATGGGAAAAAAGTCCTGCTAATATAATGCCATAACCATAAACAAAAAATTGCTTGTGACATGTGACAGATTATAGTCCTGGAAGGGTTCCAATAGTGTCTTGGTCACTTCTTATTCATGACAAAATGGTGACTTCTCTCTTCAACCATGTGAAATCATGCAAGTGCTCAAGGTGATTACAGATGGACCCTTACCCTGAGATGTGGCTGGGCACTATTCATGCACTCGCTTAACTCGCCTTAGTGCTGTATAGCAGTCATGAATCCAGGTCAAAGCTGTCAGATGTCTCCAGGTACAATCATATAATGGATAAAGCATACAAATATTATATAAAGCATAGCGTGATATTGTTTAAAATTTCTTTTAATTCATAAAACACTTAAAAACATACACTTCCCCCCTTCGCATATGCACTCTTACCAGAAACGCCAAGGGTACAGAGCATATCGCATAATGGTGATGCCGGCCATCCCCGATCTTTCGTGGACTCTGCATATGGTCTCTCTCCCCTTCCATGTTTATCTCCGTCCAGCGGGGAAACAGGGAGTGTGTGGCGTTTGGCGTGGTAGCTTGCCGTACGGTCCAATCACAACGCGTTTCGTCACTGAGGACTTCTGCTAGTGATTGGCCGTACGAACTGACGGCAGAAACTATATACCCGCCCACCTCCTGACAATGATAATTTGAAGGGACCATCAATTACGATGCTACCTTATCATGGACGGCATCTACATTTACACTTCACAAAATATAAAAATATAAATATAAAATCTCTGCTATATCCAGTGAGGCTCTCTGCCTTTATTCATAGCATTCTCATTATAGCGTCATATCGGGATACCTCATATAAATAAAAAAGTCAAATGGTCAAATATATGGTCATCTATATCTTATACATAATCACCTAATAATTTTAATCTTTTGGCAGTGTATTTGTTTATTTATAATTAAACCAATTTTTCAGCTTCTTTGATTATATTTCTTTTATATCTAAATCCCTTCATCCATCCTTGGATTTTGCCTGCAAGACTGCCTAATTGTTCGTTTTGTTTTTTTATAGTTTATTTTTTTACTTTTTATCTTTTATTTTTACATATTTTTGGACTAGTTAGGCTGGCCCTTGCATCTAAATTTATCCTCATATATATGATAATGGATGGGTGGGACTGAATTAATCTTTAAAACGTCCTACCAGTTATAAAACTAATTAAAATCAATATTTCCCTATTGATCAGCTAATAGGAAGGGGGGGGGGGGGCAACACCTCCCTCAATAGCATCCTTCATACAACCTATGTTGCTAGTTCTATATGTCACTGATGAAGGAATTAACATCCAATACAATGTTCATTCCATCTGGATATAGACTTCTCATGAGGTAGATCCAGTATGTCTCCCTCTGTGAGAGGCCCCTTATCCGGTTTGATCCCCTCCACAGGGGTATACCACTTCTATTGCACAGTAACGAGCCAGAGCTGGGTCCCTATTATGTTTCTCTCTAAAGTGGTTAGAAACACTGTGTTTTCTATAGCCTTTTTTAATATTAGCTAAGTGTTCCCCTATACCAGTGGTTCTCAACTCCGGTCCTCGGGACCCACCAACAGGCCAGATTTTAAGTATTACCTTGGGGAGATGCAGACTAGAATACTGCAATCACTGAGCAGCGAATGATATCACCTGTGATGTATTTCAGTTATCCTGCAAACCTGGCCTGTTGGGGGGTCCCGAGGACCGGAGTTGAGAACCACTGCCCTATACGGACCCCTAATTTTCTTTTAGTCCGGCCTATGTAACATAGGCCACATGGGCACCACAGGAGGTAAACTACATGTGTGGAGTTACATGTGATAAAATCCCTTATTTTAAATTGTTTACCTTCTGAATTATTGAATTCAACACTTGCCTTATTAAATCCCTTTGTCCACCTGCATGCTTTACATTTTCTACAGGGGAAAAAACCTTGTCTATTGCTAGGGAATTTTTGACGGCCTGAAACATCCAAAGTTTTTTTCACTATATGGTCACCAAAATTGGGTGCCCTCCTGTAGACAAACCTGGGTCTGTCCGTCAAGAGGGGACCCAAATGGCGATCCAATTGTAGGATGTGCCAATGCCTTTCAAAAATATTTTCTACCTCCTTATATTGACTATGAAAGTCAGACAAGAACTTTAGTTGGTACGTTGTTTCCTGTATTGGTTTTATTTTTTCTTTCAGACAATCTTCTCGTGGGATGTTCTCTACCTCCTCAATGATCTTATTCAGTGATTCTGATCGATATCCTTTCTGTTCAAATTTGGTCTTTAATACTTCAGATTGTGTTTTATAGTCTGTAATACTACTACAATTTCTCCTTACTCTTAGAAATCGTCCTTTAGGTATGTTTTTAATCCATGTTGGGTGATGTCCACTATTTATTAAAAGATAGGTGTTGCGATCTGTCGGTTTGAAAAAAACCTTAGTGGTTAAGCTGTTATCACTCCTTTCTATGGTCACATCCAAATAGTTAATAGAGGTGTCACTAATATTGTAATCCAATGTGATGTTCTTATTGTTACTGTTAAGGGTAGTTATGAAATCCATTGCCTCCTGTCTACTTCCTTTCCATATCAGTATAAGGTCATCTATATATCGTCGATACAGTACTATTTGAGGTCTCTCTACCGAAAAAAATCACTCTGTCTTCCCACTCAGCTATAAAAAGGTTGGCGATGCTGGGGGCAAATTTGGCCCCCATAGCAACACCAACCTGCTGAGTGTAGAAGGCATTGTTGTACCAGAAATAGTTATGGGACATGCAAAAGTCAAGGGACTATCTGCAGCCGCTGTAATTTTCTGAGAATGCAATGCAATATGGCTACCTGGAGGTGTTCTGTACAAAGAATGTGTACTGACCACTCCCCAGAAACATAATTTCCTGCTTGTGTGATTGGCTCCCCAATCTTCCCAGAAGCCTGCCTAAGATACAAATCAGATTTCAGGCATCCCCTGCAAAGAAAATGTCATTTTTGGTGAGATACTTCCAATAGGAACACGTCTAAAGGGATGCAAGCCCAGCAGATTTTCTCATTAGTGCTCTGCAGCTGCACACCTGATTGATAATTATGGAACCACTCCCATTAGATCTGAACAAACAATGATTTTTCAGAATAACAAAAGGTAGGAATCTGCAACAAAGGTTGTTATAATCCTTGCAATGTACAGAGATCACCCAGAGGGGAATGTTTTTTTTTTTCAACAAAAGTGGAGTTATGCTTTAACTCCCTGAAGATTTTGGTAAAAGTTTTTTTTTTTCTTTATCATATCTAATCAACTGAACGCACCTCAGGGACACATTTTGGTTTCGTCTTTGCATCAAAAGTGACCAGAAATCAGGAAAGGTCTGTATGTCACTCCAAAGACATGCTGGTAGGTAAATTAGATCCTGTCTAAATTGGCCCTAGTATGTGTATGAATGTGAGTTAGGGACCTTAGATTGTAAGCTCCTTGAGGGCAGGGACTGATGTGAATGTACAATGTATATGTGAAGTGCCGCATAAATTGACTGTGCTATATAAATACCCGAAATAATAATAATATAGAGACAGGCATACAGTCTTCTACACCTGTTCTGGTTAACCTAGAATTCCAGTAGTTTTGGTCCACAGAAAGCCAACCCCATGTCCCTGCCTGCATAGGGGTGTGCAGCCTGTTGCATTCCGGTGGGCACCACAGAGCGCAAACAAACAGGAGTGTGTGTGTATAAATGTCAGAAGGGCAGAGGTAGGTGTAAGTAGTTTATTTTTATTTTATTTTATTTTATTTTTTTACAATATTATATTTTATTATTTTTTTACAATTTTTTTAGGAGCCCTGCTGGCGGGCTTTAATGAAATATCAGGGGTCTAAACAAACATTTGATGTCTCACTTTTGAGAAAGAGAAAGACTGAGGACAGAGATTCCCCAGTCCCTTTCTCTGCAGCCAGGCAGCAGGGGGATCTGCACAGTACAGGATGATTAGGGTGTGCACAGGCACACCTGTCACCCTATGTGCGCACGCCTATGGGGTGGAGTGTTTATTAGGGTTCTTATTGGAATAATTAACAATTAGGGTGCTCCTAGATACCGCCTCCCTGTGTGAACAAGTATGGGATAAACAGTTCTTGACATGTCCTTTAAAGAAAAAACAATGAGTAGTAACCAGGAAAAAAACATTATGGTAAGTATAGTGAAAACCATTTTCCATTTTTCTGGCGCTCCGCATGACAGCACTTACAGGTCATGGTTAGCAAAAGATAAAAAGAAAAACAGGGTGAGAATTTAAAAAAAACAATATCAAGAAAACAAAACTTTAATAATTGAATGTGCAGCAGACAGCAGAACCAGACCGGCAGAAATCCCCAGGTCATCACATCAAGTTTATAATTTCGGACAAATATGACCCATCCATTGAGGGCGCAGCCCCCCCCCCCCCCTCCCCATCCATGCATCCGGCCCTTTTTCAGGACGCCAGATGCATGGATTCCAATGCGGGGTGGGTGGTTTTTGGAAGCACCAATTAGAGCCAGAGGCTCTAATAGGCTTCAAAATAGGATGGGCTCGGGCGCAGAAAGTACGCTCTCAGCCCATCCAGGTGTGTGAGAATAGCGAATTAATAACTTTATGAAGTGGGGGTAAGCCCTTCAGGATCCAAGAAGCAATAACTCTAAAGGTGACAGCGGTTTGCGATATCGAGCCTCTTTGCCGCTATCAGACAATGGCGAGCAGTCGGCGAGTAGTTAAGTACAATTCACTAAAAAAAAAAAAAAAAAATACAGAATTTGCGGCAAGCAACAGAAAAAAAAAATCTGTAAATATTGCAAAAATCGTGCAGTAATCTGTTAAATCCAATTCACAAACGAAGCTGGAACTAAAAAAAAGGTGCGATATTTAACACCACCCTTTTGCCCTTTTGGAGGTGGTAACCAGTGTGGTACCAGAAAGAGGGGCCTATTTAAACCCTTTAGAAAGGGTCATTGCAGCCACTGAGAGCCTAATGCCACCCACAGAAGACCACAGGAAGGAGTACTATTCCACCCACAGAAAGGGGTACTACCCTCAGAGAGTGGTCTAGTTCCACCCACAGATGACCCACTGAAAGTTGACACTATTCCACTAGCAGAGGACACACACAAATGTGGCATTATAAATCCCGAGTACGCAACTAGTTTTTTTGTTTAAAAAAAATAATAAAAAATATATAGTCCAGTTATCTTCAGTTTCCACAATATAAACATAGGCAGCAGCACAGAATTGCACCAAAAACATAGAAAAGAGCACTTTCAACAACTCTAGTAGGCCAAAGAGTTACAAAAAAAAGCTAATTTTTATGAATGTATGGCACGATGGATTTAGTAAAGGAGCTTGGATTACCAAGCATCAGGAGACATTTGAGATGGTACTTCAAATTTCAATGCCTTCAAATACAGAGCACTGTAAAAAATGTTAGATTAAAAATTTGTTTTTTTGCAAAAGAAAAATAACAAACATGTTAAAAAGTAAAACATTATAAGGAAATTGCCTCAAACAACCCTTAACCACCGACACGTGATAAATGACTGCATGAGAAAATGCGGTAATTACCGAGTAATTGAAAAAATACTGCATTTGTTATTTAACGCTAAATTCTTAGTGAACTGAACTTTCACAATGGATTTATCGCATGCATTATTTTACCACATTGTATTTACCGTTATTTAACTCTTAAGGCCTGTACACATGGTACGATTATCGCCCAAAAACGGTCGTCCAATAGCCTATTGACTGAAAATCCGATCGTGTGTAAGCACGATTCTACAGCCGACTTTCAATTGTCGTCCAACAGAAGTTGGATGACGAGACTAGAAAACTTTTGTTGACCAACAAGGCGTTGGCCAATTGTTGGCTCATGTGTTCAGAAGTTGGCCAACAAAATTTTGGAAGTGCAAACATGCATGCTCGGAATCCAGGAAGTGTTCGGTGGTGTAAACCTGCGTTCCTAATTCACAAATCACATTCACCTGAACTTCCTCGTTATACGCTCGTAACACGTCACTACATTCGGCTTTGTTGGCCAATTACTTTGACTACCGTCAGTACGCTAGACACAACCGCCAACAGCCAACTTGGACAAAAGTTGGAGGTTCGGTTGGCCAACAATCTGCGCATGTGTCCGAGGCTTTAGTGAATCGACCCCATCGTGGTCCCAATTTTTTGTTAGCTTTTTGTTTTACAGCCCTTCATGAGACCTTAGGTCAGAGCAAGCTTTTTCAGCGAGTTACTTACCTGTGGATAGGAGGATGAGTACCGCGAGCACTCCCATCATAGCAGAGTGGAAGATATTCAGCAAATCTCTCTCTCTCACTGATAGTTAAGAACATATTTTAGTGTTCATGAATTTAAACCTTTTCCTCATTCCTTCATGACAATGTAGAGTAGGTAGAAGAGCTCTGGTTTCCTTTCAGTCTTGTATATCACAGTTCTGTATCTTAAATTGCTCATATGATAACACATTGCATTGTGGGGGGTGAGGGGCTCATTTGTTCTGGCGTTGGAAGATTAATTCTTTTCAGGGCATTACAATGAGGGTTGGCTTTGACGCTAGACTGGTGAATCTAGCACAGGTAGAAAACAAATCAGTTAGAGATCGTCTTATACAATTTAAAACTGTACACCGGGCTTATTACACATCATACAGAGTACACAACATGGCCCCAAACACGCCACTGGACTGCTGGAAATGCTCCCACTCTAAAGGTGATTTCACCCATATTTTCTGGTCATGCCCAGCCATAGCTCAATATTGGGAGGATGTGGTCAGCGTTATTAGCAGGGTGTCTGGTCTGGAGGTCCCCCTTACCATTCAAGTCAGTCTATTGGGCCGATTGTTGGCTTGAGTGTACAGAAGTTGGCCAACAAAAAGTTGGAAGTACAAACACGCATGCTCGGAATCCAGGAAGTGTTCGGTCGTGTAACCCTGCGTTCCTAATTCACAAATCACATTCACCTGAACTTCCTCATTATACGCTCAATATAACTTAATATTAGGAGGATGTGGTCAGGGTTATTAGCAGGGTGTCCGGTCTGGAGGTCCCCTTTACCACTCAAGTCAGTCTATTGGGCCGATTGTTGGCTCGTGTGTACAGGATGTGGTCAGGGTTATTAGCAGGGTGTCCGGTCTGGAGGTCCCCCTTACCACTCAAGTCAGTCTATTGGGCCGATTGTTGGCTCGTGTGTACAGGATGTGGTCAGGGTTATTATCAGGGTGTCCGGTCTGGAGGTCCCCCTTACCAAGTACTTACTTCAAATCAGTCTATCCGTGTTTCAGCTTAGCAGAAACATAAGATCTCCCTTTTCCTCCTTCACAGAACGGCAGTCTGCCTTGTTTACATAGGCAGAGTGCCGTTCAGCCTTTCCTTAGAACAATTGACGTGTCCCTGCGGCCATCGTGGCTGCCGGACCAGCTGATTGGCTTCCGCTGTGTCCGATCACAGCGGGAGCGTGACTCAGGTGGTGTGTGCCCGCCCCAGATCGTGTGCACAAAATCACGTACAGGTGCGTGATTTTGCATAGCCGGGTCGCCCTGTTGCAGTATATATATATGGTGGGTGGTCCGGAAGCAGTTAATGTTAGCATGGTAAGGATGTGGGTTTCCCTTCCACAATCAGTGACAGTGGGTGGTGTGTGCAGGATAACATGGATGATATGAGGATGAGGAATGAAATGTTTTTTTGATGTACTGGAGGTGTCTTTAACCACTTCAGACCCAGAAGGATTTCCCCCTTTTGGGCCAGAGCACTTTTTGCGATTCGGCACTGCGTCGCTTTAACTGACAATTGCGCGGTCATGTGACGTTGTACCCAAACAAAATTAGCGTCCTTTTTTCCCACAAATAGAGCTTTCTTTTGGTGGTGTTTGATCCCCTCTGCGTCATTTCTGATCGCCGCTATAAACAAAAGAAGAGCGACAATTTTGCAAAAATAAATCAATACAGGCGGTCCCCTAGTTACAAACATCCAACTTACGAACGACTCCTACTTACAAACGGAGAGAGACAACAGGAAGTGAGAAGAAATCTCCCCCTAGGAAGGGAAATTCACTCCTGTAAGAGTTATTATGGGAAAAAGGGGTCTCCACTGATGCTTTATCACCAATCCTTGTTTCCACAACAACCCAAAATTTTCAAAATCCAATTATCATTGGGACAGGAAGGAAGGTGAAATCTTCTAAATAGAAACATTGACAGCAAAACAAACATTACAGGGGTGTTACCCCTTCCCTGTGCTATTTAAAAAGCTTAAAATATTTTTTTTGGCTGAAGCTACACTTAAAAAATGTCCCTGTTCCCACTTACAAACAAATTCAACTTAAGAACAAACCTACAGACCCCATCTTGTTTGTAACCCGGGGACCGCCTGTATTTCTTACTTTTTGCTATAATACATATCCAAAAAATAAAAAACGAATTTATTCAGCAGTTTTGGCCGATATATATTCTTCCTCATAATTCTGGTAAAAAAAAAAAAATCGCAATCTGCGTATATTGATTGTTTTGCGCAAAAGTTGCCGCGTTTACGAATGATGAGAATTCATTTATGGATTTTTTTTTTTTTACTAGTAATGGTTGCGATCTGCGATCTTTAGTGGGACTGTGACATTGTGGCGGACATGTCGGACACTTTTGACACTTTTTTGGGACCATTGACATTTATACAGCGATGATTACTGGGTAAATATCACTGGCAGGGAAGGGGATAACACTAGGGGGCGATCTAAGGGTTAACTGTGTTCCCTGGTATGCGTTACTAACTGTATGGGGTCTGGGCTGAGTGGGGGAGGAGAGAGATCGCACCTCCCATATACAGGGAACAGAAGATCATTCTCCTCCCCCCTGTCAGAACGGAGAACATACACAGACCTCCGTTCTGTCACTGCGGGGGAGCGATCGCAGGTAGCCGGCAGACATTGAGTGCCTTGCTCCTCTGTAACACGGTGAGCGCGCGAGCGCTCACAATCCGCAGCCGCCATCAGGTGGCGGCGGTTTGCGATATCGAGCCAAGTTGCCATCGTCAATCCACGGCAGGCGGTCCACAATTGGTTAAAACCTGCACTAGGTATAGAATAAAATTTGTTCTAGCCTGGCATTGTATTTTCAAGCATAAAAACATTATTTGTGCACCGGATTCTTCCTGGAACCTGTTCTACAAGTTGAAATAAATTCTCTGTTAAGGGTTTTTCCTAGAAAAACAGCCTGGAATTCTTTATATATTTACAGTAGTACCTCTGAGAACATTACCAGACCTATTCACCGTCTTTATCATACTATTGACCTGTAATTGTAAGATGTCTAATTGACTGGTGCAGTGTTCACTGTTCACAATTACCTGCAACCCCATTAGTAAGTAAAGGTCCTCTAAATCAGTGGTTCTCAACCCTGTCCTCACATACCCCCAACAGGCCATGTGTTGGGAATTTCTCTTGGATAAAATAGCTGTCCAAAATACCAAGCTATTGACTCTGATTTATAGCACCTGTGCAAGACAAAGGAGAACCTGCAAACATGGCCTGTTGGGGGTACTTGAGAACCACTGCCCTAAGGCCCCTTTCACACTGGGGAGCTTTACAGGTGCTATTTAACTAAAAATAGCGTCTGTAGCAGGAGTTTGATTTTCCTCCCGCGAGTGCGCCGCCCTGAGCCGCCCCAGTGTATCCTTTCACACTGGGGCGGCTCAGGGCGGCGCACTTGCGGGAGGAAAATCAAACTCCTGCATGCATGATTTTTGGGGTGGTGAAGGAGCGGTGTATACACCGCTCCTCCACCACCCCTGCCCATTGGAATAAATGGACAGCACTCCTGAAGCGGCTGTAAACCGCTCCGGTAGTGCCGAGTGCCGACACTTTTAACCCCTGTTTAACCCCTTTTGGGGGGGGTTAAAAGTGCCCTGCTGCTGCCCAAATAGCGGCGCCATAGCGCTGCCATTACAGCGGTAGGTCGGTGCTAACTTAGCAGCAGTTTACCGCTGACGCTTGGGTGCTCAGTGTGAAAGGAGCCTAAATGAAATACAACTTTATTTTCTTTGGAATGATATAAGATTTTAAAACACAGCATATTTAAAAAGCACTTAAGATACAGAACGATAATAATCATAAACAGAATTCACACACACAACATAGGGTGTGCGGTCCCCCCAAAATTTATCCAAACCCTTATCCAAGCAAGCAGCCTGACCACATACCTTCAACATGGCAAGGAGCCTTGAGGGGACCAGAGTCTCTTCCCCACATCTCTGGCCCAAGGAATGTTGGGGTCTGTGGGGGGTTTTACTTATTGGAATCTGGAAGCCCCTTTTTAAATAGGTCCCTAGACACTTTCCCCTAAGTCAGTGGTTCTCATCTTCTGTCCTCAGGACCCACTAACAGGCCAGGTTTGCAGGATAACTGAAATACATCACAGGTGATATAATTTGCTGCTCAGTGATTGCAGTATTCTAGTCTGCATCTCCCCAAGGTAATACTTAAAATCTGGCCTGTTGGTGGGTCCCGAGGACCAGAGTTGAGAACCACTGTCCTAAGACCCCTTTCACACCGGAGCCGCCTGAGCGTTAGCGGTAAAACACCGCTAATTTGCAGCGCTTTACCGCCCGTTATAGCGCCGCTATTCGGGGGGCGGCGGAGCGCATTTAACCCCCCCCACAAGGGTCTACACAGGGGTTAAAAGTGCCAGTTAGCGGCGCTACCGAATCGGTGTTCTGCACTTTGGGAGCGCTGCCCCATTGTTTTAAATGGGCAGGGGTGGTGGAGGAGCGGTGAATACACGGCTCCCACACAGCTGCAAAGATGCGGCTTGCAGGACTTTTTTTTTACCATCCTGCAAGCGCACCGCCCCAGTGTGAAAGCACTCTGGCTTTCACACTGGGGTGTATTGGGGAGAGTTTTTCAGGTGCTTTTTAGTCGCTATTTTTAGCGCAAAAAGCGCTTGGTGTGAAAGGGGTCTAAGTGAAGATTAAAGGCTCGTACACACGGGACGACGATCGTGCGTACGACCGTGTTGAATCGTACGTTGACGGTCGTATGTAGCCTACTGACATGCACACGACGGTCGTACATACAACTTGCGGCCGGCCGAACGTGATGACGCGAACGAGCGTATAATGAGGAAGTAGCGTCACCTTTTGGGCTCCTTCATCTAATTTCATGTTAGTTGAAGTGGACTTGGCGCATGCGTGTTTAGCACAATACAACTTTGTTGAACACAGCTGCTCTACACACGACTCAACGGTCGTATGCGAGCTTGTTGACACGACCAAGTTTTCTAGTCTGCACATACAACTCCCACGAACGACCGTCGTACGTTCAACTGTTGAAAGCGCCGCCACAGACGATCGATTCTGCATGCAACGGTCGTGAGTACGACGTGTTGAACACGATCGTCGTCCCGTGTGTACGAGGCTTTACAGAGAGTCTTTCACAAAAAAAAAAAATGAAAATAAACACATACACACACTTTTAAAAAGTATTTTATTAATCCATACTATCTAATATAGAAGTGGCAGTGTGGTTGGATGTGATGGATGCCCGGGCTCTAGACGTTTTAGGTGACAACATTGTCAGTCCTTGATTTTAAACATGGTGATTGGAGGATCTTTATGTAATATGCCTTGAAGCGATTATTGATATTGAACTCAATAAAGCTTGTTTAAAGTTATGCTTACACAGTAGTTAGTCCTTTAGGCCTGGTCCACACCTATACTGGTTGCCGTTTGCATATTCCGGGTGCATTTTGCGTTTTTCAATACATGTTTTTGATCCATTGAAGTCTATGGAACTAAAATAAAAAAAAAATCCCTGCCACTTTCCATAAAACGCACAGGTGTGAATGTGACCCATAGGAAACCATGTTACATGGGCTGTAGTGTGTTTCTGCAAAACGGAAAACGCACTACAAAAATGCATAGGTGTGAACCGGGCCTAAATTAAGCTAGTCTTTAGGTCAGTACTCCTTTGGTACCCCTGGTGAGATGGTGTTGTATGAGGTGTTCAGTACTGGACTTTAGCCTAAGGCTGCTTTCGCACTGCATGCTTAGCCGCGGTCACGGTAAAACCTGCTATGCAAGCGGGAGCACATCGCTTTTAACCCCCCCGCAAGGAGTTAAAATGGGGTTAAAAGTGTCGGGGCTCTGCACTACCAAGGTGGTGTGCAGCCACTTTGGAAGCGCTTGCCATTGATCTCAATGGTAGGGGCGGTAGAAGAGTGGAATTTACACTGCTCACCTCACCGACCCAAAGATGCTGCTTGCAGGACTTTTTGTAACGTCCCGCAAGCACTTAGGGCTTTCATATTGGGGTGGATTGGGGGGGGGGGGGGATTTTTGAGGTGCTTTGCAGAAGCTATTTTTAGCTAAATAGCGTCTGTAAAGCGCCTCAGTTTGAAAGGAGCCTAAGGGTTTATATACTCTACATTTTATCTTTTTTTTTTTTTCAACCTGTAAAATTTTACCAAAAATGTTGGTATCTATTTACTGAACACACTGACATCTTTTATATTTTACCAAGAAAAATTGGGCATTATATTTTGTTTGAGTGCACTAAGAAAACCTATGATAAGACCTATGATAAGGCTTATCTGTAGGTGCCCTGCATATCTCCCAAACCTGCACAGTTCAGGAGATATGCAGTTTCCTTGATGGGCCGATGTCATTTCTGTGATTGTGCCGTGACCGGGGCTCTCGCGCGCATGTGACGTCACGCGACTCCGGCCAGTCACAGAGCCGGAGTCGTGGCCCCTGGAAGGAAGAGGGGCTGAAAATGGACGCTGTCAGCACAGGGGACAGCGCTGGACATCGCAGGCTTCGTTTGCAGGTAAGTGGCACATAATGGGAATGTAGAGGAAGTAAACCCCATCTGGGTTTGCTTCCTCTTTAAGGCTGGGTTCACACCGTTGTGAATAGGATGTGGGTTTCCCGCATCCAATTCGCAATAGTAGGAGCTTGTGACCGGCTCTCTATGGAGCCTGTGCACGTATCAATGGCTCCCGGTTGAATTTGCACAGGAGCCCTGTGCATATTTTGGTCCATTTCAGGTCCAAATTCAGCCAAACATTTGGGCTGAAATCTGACCTGAAACGGTGAACCCGGGATGCACCAGACCCCTGCTGGGATCCGGATGCGGCGATAATGTGAACCCAGCCTTTGTGTATTTTTTCCTGAAAATACTGTATGTGTTTGGCCAATGGCTGCACAATTGAGTGCCATGAACATTTGCAATGGCCACCATTTTATTCTCCATGGTCTGTGCTTTCAGAAAATATACAATGTTTGGAGGTAAGTCATTTTCTAGCATGTAATGCAGATGTTGTCATGTGTGTGAAAAATGTAAACTTTCCCCTAGAGAGAAAGTGGTTAAAAGGCTCATCACTTTAACCGCTTCCCCACCGCGCGCCATCTTTTGACGGCGGCAGTGGGGGAGCGCTGCGCGAATCGCCGTAAATAAACGGCGATTCGCATTTGGCCACCAGGGGGCACGCGCGCGCGCCCGCCGCACTCCTAGAGAGTGTGCCCGCGGCTCGGGCGGACCCGATGTCCGCCGGCGAGCCGCGATGAGCGGCAACAGAGAAAGAACGGGGAACCGCCGATGTAAACACGATGGTTCCCCGCCCTGTCAGTGGGGCATGAGAGATCTACTGAGTACGGGGTGACTGTCCCGCCCCTTGGTAGCACAAATGTAGCCGCCAAGGGGCAAGAAAG
>BLSH010423825.1:683786-699061 GCA_018402905.1 Glandirana rugosa | reverse complement strand
TGCGCTGTGATTGGTCGGAGCCCGCGATCCTGGAAGAAGACAAAGTCAACATGACACCGGTCATAGCGGTGATCGGGGACCACTGCAACAGCGTCAATCTAAGGTAAGTATTTCATAATGAGCTAGTATGCGATGCATACTAGCTCATTATGCCTTTGTCTTGCAGAGTTTTTTTTTCTGCATTAACAACCACTTTAAAGTATATCGACAATTGAAGTAAAGCAATCAAACACAGTGTAACCTTTTGGCAGTAATTAACATAGGGATTTATATTAGATCACAGTTTTATTATCAATATTTATTATCAGTTTGTACTATAGTTATGGTATCTCTTCATTCAGTATTTGTAAATTTCATCACTTATTAGTATTTTGTATTCCAATTTGAATAAGGGTCAGCGCCCTAAGATTATTATATACTATATAACTTTTTGGCTGTTTTTGTTGGGAAATTGCTAAAATGTATCATTAGTAAAAGTAGTAGTTCAACTATCCACCAGTTTCCATGAATAAAACAATCCATTTTATTTATACACAACATTCCTAAAAAAAGAATATCTACTACTAAGACCAAGATGTGTTTATTTCTCTTAAGCCTCGTACACACGGGACGACAATCGTATACAACAGGTCGTACGAATGACCGTTGTATGTGAAATCGATCGTTCGTACACGCGATTAGAACAGCCGATGTACAACCGGAGTTGTATGAGCAAACTAGAAAACTTGGTCGTACCAACAAGCGGTCATACGACCGTTGTATCGTGTGTACAGAGAAGTTGGTCCAACTAGTTGTATTGTGCAAAACACGCATGCTCAGAAGTCAGGAACGGCCGGATGCTAATTGCATGCACCTGAACGTTCTTTCTGTGGTCGTACGATCGTGTAGTGCAGTCAGTATGCTAGATACAACAGCCAACATACGATTTGAGATGATCGTACGTACGATCGTCGTCCTGTGTGTACGAGGCTTTACTCTAGTAGGGAGTTTGGATTTGCTCCCTGTGGTCCATTTATCCCTTTATCACAGTCTACTGATTATGTACAGGGGGAGGGGCTATGGGATTTTATTGGTACCGACATAGGCTTACAGAGTCAATTTCTTTAAAACAATATAATTTATTTATATAGAAAAATCTTTACATTAAAAATTGGTTTATGCACTCAATAATTACAGTACACATAGATAATACATAGTCTCATACAATCTGTAGCACTGTGTTCTCAACATGTTTCGCGGCAGATCCGCTTCTTCAGGAGATTACCACAATTACTTATGACCAGACACTGAAAATAACAACAAAACCTTAGTGCACATAGTGGTAAATGTATAGTAGCTCTATATAAGGACCCAACATGTGTATTTTTATCACAATAATGGGAAAACTCTTTTCATCACAATGATGCACTAAATGCCGTAAATACTTAAGCTTAAAACGAATGATAATTAATGATGTAAAAACTCTCTTAGGATTTAATATAGAATATATCTACTATATGGAGCTAATAACACTTCACTTTATTACTCAAATAGTATACCCTCCCATGCTCGCCGGGGTAATATCTGTGGCCTTCAGCGCTATACCTCTGTGGTTTTATCTGCATGGTAAGTATTTACGGCATTTAGTGCATCATTGTGATGAAAATAGTTTTCACATTATTGTGATAAAAATACACGTTGGGTCCTTATATAGATCTACTATGTATTTACCGCTATGTGCACTAAGGTGTTGTTGTTATTTTCAGTGTCTGGTCATAAGTAATTGTGATACTCTCCTGAAGAAGCGGATCTGCCGCGAAACATGTTGAGAAACACAGTGCTACAGACCGTATGAGACTATGTATTTATCTATGTGTACTGTAATTATTGAGTGCATAAACCGATTTTTAATGTAAAGATTTTTCTATATAAATAAATGATATTGTTTTAAAGAAATTGACTCTGTAAGCCTATGTCGGTACCAATAAAATCCCAAAGCCCCTCCCCTTTTTTCCTCTTTAGGAATTTTCTATGTTCAATTGGGGATGTAGGTACCTGCGTATATAATCCTTAAATTCTGAGCCTGCTTTATGATCTACTGATTATGTAGGTGGACAGTAACTGGTTATAGATAAAAGGACAGAAGAGCAGCTATAACCAAGATGGTCCAGTGAAAAGGTAAGAGATGCATGCTTTCTCCATGGATTTTAAAGTCTCCTCCACATTCCAGTATTGGTTTGCGGATGTTTAGGACATCACTGAAGTTTAAATCCAGATGGGTGCTGATCCAGTTTTGATAGGCCATAACCTGGGTGTACACCCCAGGGTGATATTTCTCGGCGCAACCATTTCCCCAGCTTACGATTCCAACCTGGTACCAGACTCCCTGTACCGTACACACCAGAGGTCCTCCTGAGTCACCCTGGAAGACAGCAACAAACATCAGTAACCATCACCATCAGCTATTTGATCTGATACTGAGAAAGTCAATATGAGGGAGCATGGAAATGCATCTGATTGATTGATGAGTTCACCTGTTTCCTCGTCAGGCACTCATTTCATTCAAAGACATAGGCACACAACTTAATTTTCACTCTAATGCCCCGTACACACGGTTCGACGATCGCGCGTACGACCGTGTCGAATCGTACGTCGGCTGTTGCATGTAGCATACGGACTGCACTACACGATCGTACGGCCGCGGAGAGAACGTTCAGGTGAATGTAATTAGCATCCGGCCATTCCTGACTTTACTGCACAATACAACTTTGTTGTACCAACTGCTCTGTACACACGATACAACGGTCGTCTGAGAGCTTGTTGGTACGACCAAGTTTTCTAGTCTGCTCATACAACTCCCTTGTACGACCGTCGTATGTCGGCTGCTCAAAATCGCGCAAACGAACGATCGATTTCGCATACAACGGTCGTGAGTACGACCTGTTGTATACGACCGTCAAACGGTGTATACAGGGCATAATAAACAGAAGAAGGATCACAAGCATGCACAGGCTCATGGTGGTGGCAATGTGAAGACGTCTATACAGTTTTCTCAGGGGAAGAGATTCGCTGTAGCCTCCGGTGATGGTGTATTGGAGAATTATATTTGTTTACAGGTAACAGATGGTGGTTTATCAATGGGCCATACATCTTTGGTCAATAATACAGAGTTCTGTTTTGAACAATGACATGGGGGCTGTACCCAAGTCTTACATGTTTTAATCACGGAGGCAGCACACAGTGTTGTAGGCAACACAGTGGTAGAAGATCACACCGTTGACCAGTTTGTGATTAACCACTTCAATACCAGGCACTTAGAACACTTCCCTACCAGACCAATTTTCAGCTTTCAGTGCTGTTTCATCTTGAATGAGAATTGCGCGGTCGTGCGGCGCTGTACCCAAACAACATTTTTTTCATTTTGTTCCCACAAATAGAGCTTTCTTTTGGTGGTATTTGATCACCTCTGTGGTTTTTATTTTTTGTGCTACAAATAAAAAAAAGACTGAAAATTTTGAAAAAAAGGAAACGTTTTTCTCTGCTTCTGTCACAAACTTTGTAAATAAGTACATTTTCTACATCACTGATGGGCACTGATGAGGCACTACTATTGGCACTGATGAGGCAGCACTGATGAGGTTGCACTGACGGGCACTGATGATAATACACATCTCTGCAGCACTGATGGGATCTGATAGGCGGCACTGATAAGCAGCACTGATGGGCACTGATATGTAGCACTGATGAGGTGGCACTGACGGGCACTGATGATAATGCACATATATGCAGCAATGATGGGCACTGATAGGCGGCACTGATAAGTAGCACTGACAGGCACAGATATGCAGCACTGATGGGCACTGATAGCTGGTATTGGTGGGCACTGATATGTGGCAATGGTGGGCACCGATAGGTGGCACTGGTGGGCATTGATAGGGGGCACTGGTGGGCAGCAGATGACAGATGCACTAATAGGGGCCCATTCCCTGGTAGTCTAGGGTGGCATCTGAAGTTGCCACTGAGTGTCATCCATGTTCGGCACTGTGCCCCTTACCAGCACAGACCCCCCCCCCTGTCAGGAGAGCAGCCGATCAGCTCTCCACTGCTCAGGTCTGCAGACGCGAGTAGTGGAAAAGCCGATAAATGGCTCTTCCTGTTTACACTGTGACCAGCCGTGATTGGTCATGGCTATTCACATGGTAAAGAGCTTCAGATGGAAGCTCTGTACTGAGATTGGCAATGCGGTGGGTCAGACTGACACACTGCACCACCGATCACCACGATGCGCGCTCCCACGGGCGCGTGCCGGCAAGTAATTCTGCTGGACGTCATGTGATGCCCAGTCAGGATAACTGAACAACTTACCGGCCGTCATTCTTCATACATGCTATTAGTAGCGTTTAGGAACGTTTCTGCTGGAAAAACGCTCCAAGAAACTCCATTGTGGCTGGGATAGGATCCCTAAACGAACATTTAGGTCTGTGGGTTGATTGCCAGCTACAACCCCTCGTTAGGGACCTGCCCAGCTACTTATGAGACACCAAACAACTTTTATTTGATTGTCAAAGATTTATATGGGAATCTGGTGACACCTGGGTCACGTGCGATGTCGGGAGCCTTTATTCTTCCATACCACACCAATTTGGAGTGCAGGCGGTGCCCTTTTTTCTCAGTTGGTATACAGTCCCTGATAAAAGTCTTGTCGCTTGTGTACAAATTGACCTGAAATATATTTCTTATTAAGATTTTTTTACAAGAAACGGCTCATTTTAATCCTAACAGCTTTTGTAATAATGTTTCAGTGAAAAACGAAACTGTCAAAAAGTATTCTAATATTCACAGCTTGGTAAAGCCCATTGAGTAAATTTTTGCAAAGACATAAGTGTTGTCGCCTTGTCATATGAGCTTCACCTGTGACTAATAATGGATCAATGAGGTCTAAGGTGTGTATAAAAAGAACCCCAGTACACCAGACCTTCACATCAACTGCAGCTGCACCTCTGCAAACATGCCTAAGATTCACCCTGAGACTGAAGTTTTGATTATCAAGAGGCTGAAGAGCAGATCCACTGCTGATGTGGCCGACACCTTCAATGCGTCTCAGCGTCAAGTACAGAGGATAAAAAAAAGATTTGAAGAGACTGGAGATGTTTTTGACAAGCCCAGGTCAGGCAGACCCCGCAAGACAACTGCTTGAGAGGACCGTTTGCTGGCTCGAAAATCCAAGACCAGCCCATTTTCCACTGCAGCAGAGCTCCACGAGACCTGGTCTCCTGAAGTCCCTGTGTCAACCAGAACAGTTTGTCAGATTCTGTCTCGAAATGGCCTCCATGGTCAAATCCGTGCCCAGAAGCCAGCACTAAACAAAAGACAATTGAAAAACTGTGTGGCATTTGCCAAGGCCCACAGCCTGCTAAAAGGATGGACGCTGGAAAAATTGCAGAAGGTGGATTTTTAAGATGAATCTTCTGTTGAATTACACCACAGTCGCTGCAAATATTGCAGGAGACCTACTGGAGCCCGCATGGATCCAAGATTCACCCAGAAAACAGTGACGTTTGGTGACGTAAAAATCATGGTCTGGGGTTACATCCAGTATGGGGGCGTGCGAGAGATCTGCAGGGAGGAAGGCAACATCAATTGTCTAAAATACCAAGAAATCTTAGCTATCTCTTATATTCCCAACCATAAAAGAGGCCAAATTCTGCAGCAGGATGGTGCTCCATCGCATACTTCGTTCCTCAAGGCAAAGAAGATCAAGATGCTCCAGGATTGGCCAGCCCAGTCACCAGACATGAACATCATTGAGCATATGTGGGGTGGGATGAAAGAGGAAGCATGGAAGACTAAACCAAAGAATATTGATGAACTCTGGGAGGCATGCAAGACTGCTTTCTTTGCTATTCCTGATGACTTCATCAATAAATTGTATGAATCCTTGCCAAACCGCATGGATGCAGTCCTTCAAGCTCATGGAAGTCATACAAGATATTAAATTTGGATCTCACAGCACCACTACTTAATTTGCTGACATATTTTTGTATTTTCAGTAAATTTGTTCAATTTCTGTATAGGCGACAAAACTTTTTTGTCTTGCCAAAATTTGACCTTTCTGTCTTGATTAAATGATAAATATTTTTTCAGTGAAACGAATTTATTTCAGTGCATTAAACATCATTTGGGAGGGTTTTAGCTTTTCATATGAGCTATTTTTAACACCAATTGATTAATTAAAAGTCAGGTTAATAGCATTTCTACAAAATAGATAAGCAACAAGACTTTTGTCAGGGACTGTAGTGGATATTCTTCCATGCACCAAGAGTACATTTTGGAATGTCTTGAATTTTTGTTAACCCATCATTTATTTTCCTTTGATGGGGGTTTCTATCTCCAGAGGTGCGGAGCAGCCATGGGGGCTCGGTTTTCACCCTCTCTCGCCAACCTATATATGGGTTGGTGGGAGAGGAGCCGCATCTATGGAAAAGGAAACCCCTTTCGTGGCAGGATCAAATTTTATCACAGGTACATAGATGACCTGCTGTTCATCTGCTCAGGAACCGTGGGTACATTGGAACCATTCTTGGAATATCTTAATTGCAATGACCTTAACCTGCGATTCACTGGGCACATGAACAGCGGTGGAATTTTTGGATGTGCTCTTGTCACACAGGGAGGGCATATAGAGTCCATAATATATAGAAAGCCTTATTCAGGCAACTCTTTACTTCGTGCAAACTCATCGCATCCCTGGCATGTGACACGAGGAATACCGGTCGGTCAATTTCTCAGATTACGTAGAATCTGTAGTAGTGAGACCGATTTCCAAAGTGATCAAAAATGAAGGATAGATTCATCAGTAGGGGATATGATAAACGGACTCTAAATAGAGCCATGAACATTGCAGCTGATAGAGCCTCACTTATAATTGATAGACCTCCTAAAAAAGGACCCATTAACACCTTCGTTTTTTCAACACCATACAGTGTGGACTTTAGGAAATTATAAATATACTTCAACATCATATACCCATCCTGTATGAGGATGATGTATATGCAGAAATACTGTCTAAGGGGTTAAAAATAGTGGCCGTCATGCGTTGAGCCTGGGTAATTCTTTATCTTAGTGAATTTAGGTCTAAAACACCCAATAAAACCTGTCTTGATTTTGTTGGCAATTATAAATGCGGTGCCACAGGCTGTCCATGCTGTTCACATTTGAAAAAAGGAGACACATTTGGTTCCACAGCCAAGAACAGAACGTTCAATATAACTAATTTTATTAATTGCAACACTAAGTTTATCATTTTATCTTATCACTAGAGTTGAGTGGACACCTGGATGTTCGGGTTCGTCGGGTTCGGCCGAACTTTGCGAAAAAGTTCTAGTTAGGCCCCGAACTTGACCCGAACTTGACCCCGAATCCCATTGAAGTCAATGGTGACCCAAACTTTTGGGCACAACAATGGCTCTAAAAAAGTCCTGGAAAGGGCTAGAGGGCTGCAAAAGGAAGCAAAATGGGGGTAAGAGTAGGACAAGTGCCCTGCAAACAAATGTGGATAGGGAAATAACTTAAAATCACATAAAAAAAATAAAAAATGGAGGAGGAGGTGGATGTGGCCGTGTAGGTGGAAGTGGTGGTGGAGGAGGAGTTTTGTGCAAGAAATGCACCTCTGGCCGCAAATGTAGTATTAAGAATTTTTTTTTTTTAAACCAGCAATGTAGACGCACTTTTTAATTTTGTGCAAGAAATGCCCCGCTGGCCACAAATGTAATATTTTGCACAAAAAAAAAACATTTTTAATTTGTCTAACTGCAATGTAAAAGCAGTATTTAAATATGCCAAAATGTTGCCAACTGAACTAACAGAACACGATTAAAGTAGTGTCCCTGGCACACAAGCAGTTGCAAGTGCACTGCACTTGCAAAAATGGGTGCAAACGCCCACCTAACAAACAGAAAAATTGCTTAGGTTTTATATGAGGCACTTAGCTTAGCAAACAAAATGTACTCTAGCAAACAAAAATCTCCTCTAGCACCCACCCACCAATAAATCGCTGTTTAACAGATTTTCTAAAGCTAATCTGTCCCTCACAAACTGTCCCTCACAGCAGCAGCAGCATCCTCTCCCTACACTAGTATGAGATCATGTGACATGCAGCACTACGTGACTCCAGCTTATATAGAGGCTGGGTCACATGATGCACTGGCCAATCACAGCCATGCCATTAGTAGGCATGGCTGTAATGGCTTCTAAGGGCAAACGAGTGAAACGCTTGTTTATTGGCTGCCCTGCAACAGGCGGAAAAAAATACCGGAACCCAGAACCCGAACCCGGACTTTTTTTCAAATGTCCGGTTTTGGGTTCGGGACACGGACACGGTCACCCTAAAGTCCGGTACGAACCCCTGAACGATGAGGCTGCATTTATGGGCACTGATAAGCTGCGCTGATGGGCACTGTTGAGGCTGCATTGATGGGCACTGATGAGGCTGCACTGATGGGCACTAAGGAGGCTGCATTGATGGACACTGATGGGCACTGATGAGGCTGCATTGATGGGCACTGATGAGGCTGCACTGATAGGCACTAATTAGGCAGCACTGGTGGGCACTGATAAGGTGCTCTGATGGGCACAGATACGTGGCACTGATATGCTGCAATTATGGGCAATGATATGCTGCACTGATGGACACTGATATACTGTACTGTTAAACACGGATATGCTGCACTGATGGGCACTGATGATCAGTGTCCTTATTATCAGTGTAAATGTCCCCTGTAGCTGGAAAGCTGATCATCGGCTTTCCTCTCCTCAGACACTGAGGAGGAAATGCAATTAGCCAGCATTTGTTTACCTGTGATCAGCTGTAATTGGACACATCTGATCACATGGTAAAGAGGCTACATCATCGGCTTTTTACACTGATTGGTGATGTGCTGGGAGGGACACAGCTCACCACCGAGGGCACGCATGAGTGGCGTAATGTAGAGGACATCACATGACATCTAGTCAGAACAGTAAAGCCACCACCCTGCTGTTATTCTGCTATAGGCCGGACTGGAAGGTGTTAATAACTTTTGGGTGTGATGCTGCTTATTTTCCTCCAAGATTTTATTGTTGTCTGTGCCCAAAGTGGCCAATTCCCCCTCACTTCCTGGTCAAGTGACATCAGGACTAGTAATATGTAAAAGGAGGGAAGGTAACCGACAACACTGATGACACTGTGAGACGTTTGCACCCTTCCCCATTCTACTAATACATTATTTTAGTGATTTTCACTTACTGATGGTTTGTTAAAAATGAAGGAAGACAATACCATTAATATAAAATGCAGTACAAGGGTAGGAAGTGAGGAGGAAATTCTATGCTGATGACAAAGACAGCAATTAATATTGTGATAGGGCAGTGGTTCTCAAATCCGGTCCTCAGGACCCACCAACAGGCCAGATTTTAAGTATTACCTTGGGGAGATGCAGACTAGAATACTGCTATCACTGAGCAGCAAATTATATCACCTGTGATGCATTTCAGTTATCCTGCAAACCTGGCCTGTTAGCGGGTCCCGAGGACCGGAGCTGAGAACCACTGTGATAGGGCATCTCAAACTTTCCAATCCATTCCAAGGAAAAAAATTAAGTTTTGGTCAGATCCAGGCATTACCTGATGTCATGCATTGCTTCTGTCCAAGAAAGAGATCCAAATCTAAAGGTGAGCCATGCTGGAATGTTCTTGGTGTCACTCACCTGGCAGGCATCCTTATAGCCATTCTTGTAGCCGGCACAGATCTGATCACTCTGGATAGTAGAGTCACCTGTTGCATTGTTATACATTACTTGACATGTATTGCGGTCTATCAGGGGAACCATGACCTCCTGGAGGACCCCTTTTGTAACTAAGCTCCCTGGTGATAAAACATAGAAAAGAAGATGGTCATTCACAACAACCCTGGACCTATAAACTTTCATTTAAATACAGTATATTCCTCATTTGCCACAAAGGATACAAATCCCCTTTGCGTATCAAATGTCTTTGCAAACTCTTGAAAGCCGGAGTAGAACCTTTGGCGCTTGGAGCAGCGCTCTAAGTTATCTAATGGGGTCCCCTTTATGCTTAGATCACACTTGTGAATTGTGGGACTGCACTCAAAATTTCACGTTTACTTGGTAAAGTCGGTGAGAGATCACGAGAAAACACATAAAGTATCATTATTATTATTATACAGTATTTATATAGCGCCGACAGTTTGCGCAGCGCTTTACAATATTAGGGCAGACAGTACACTACAATACAATTCAATACAGGAGGAATCGGAGGGCCCTGCTCGGTAGAGCTTACAATCTAGGAGGGAGGGTTAAATGATACGAGAGGGAAATAACTGTGAGGGGATGGGTTGATTGAGAATAAAAAAGTGCAGTTGTTAGGTGGCGGCAGGATAGGCTTCCCTGAAGAGAAAAGTTTTCAGGGATCGCCTAAAGGTGGAAAGATTTGGGGATAGTCTGACAGATTGGGGTAGGGAGTTCCAGAGGATGGGAGCGGCTCGGGAGAAGTCTTGAAGGCGAGTATGAGAGGAGGTGATGAGGGAGCTGGAGAGCAGGAGGTCTTGGGAGGAGCCAAGAGGACGGTTATGTTGGTATTTTGAGACTAGGTTGGTGATGTAGCTAGGAGCAGAGTTGTGGAATGCATTTTGGCGCAGCAAAAAATGTTATAAATACATTGCGCCACTACTAAACACGCTTAATTAAAGTGGTTACCTGATTTGAAAATGCACAAAAATAAGCTGTTCCCCAATGGTGTAGGGGTTACCTATAATGCAAAGCAATAGAAACTGTGAAGGGGCATTAATTTGGAACATATACTGTGGAAATGTGAAAAATTAAGTGCAATGCAGCCTTTTCTTGTTCAACATTTTTACTGAAGTTTATCAGAAAGAACAATCAAAAAAGAAAATAGGGTGAGGAGTATCTGCCATACATTAGGACATAGGAGATAGTATCGCATGAATGGGTACAAATGATAAAACAGTAATAACAAACAATGTTTCTTTTGGATCATTGTCATGCTGGAATGTCCAAGTACCTCCCATGCGCAGCTTCCTGGCTGATGAATGCAAATGTTCCTCCAGTATTTTTTGATAACACTGCATTCACCTTACCATCAATTTTGACCAAATTTCCTGTTCCTTTGTAGCTCACACATCCCCAAAACATCAGCGATCCACCTCCGTGTTTCACAGCAGGAATGTTGTACTTTTCATCATAGGCCTTGTTGACTCCTCTCCAAATGTAGAGTTTATGGTTGTGGCCAAAAAGCTAAATTTTGGTCTCATCACTCCAAATGACTTTGTGCCAGAAGGTTTGAGACTTGTCTCTGTGCTGTTTGGTGTATTGTGTGTGGGATACTTTGTGGCATTTGCATAGTAATGGCTTTCTTCTGGTGGCTCGACCATGCAGCCCATCTTTCTTCAAGTGCCTCCTTATTGTGCATCTTGAAACAGCCACACCCCATGTTTTCAGAGAGTCCTGTATTTCACCTGAAGTTATTTGTAGGTTTTTCTTTGCATTCCAAACAATTTTCCTGGCAGTTGTGGCTGAAATTTTAGTTGGTCTATCTGACTGTCGTTTGGTGTTGACAGAACCCCTCATTTTCCACTCCTTGATTAGAGTTTGAACACTGCTGATTGGCATTCTCAATTACTTGGATATATTTTTATATCCCTTTCCTGTCCCGCAGATCCTTTGACAATTCTTTTGCTTTCCCCATGACTCAGAATCCAGAAACGTCAGTGCAGCACTGGATGAATAATGCATGGGTCTGTCAGGAGTCCAGAAACTCATTGACCTTTTATACACACACACACTAATTACAAACAAACCGATCACAGGTGAGAATGGTTACCTTTAATAGCCATTCAAACCCCTTTGTGTCTACTTGTGTGCATGTTATCAGGTCAAAATCAAGAGGGTATGTAAACTTTTGATCAGGGTCATTCGGGTAGTTTCTGTTGTCCAGTGTTAATTTTGGCAGCAAATTTTGATTTAGTTTTAGTCTTAGTCTTGGGACTAAAATGGCATTTTAGTTTCAGTCCCATCTTAGTCTTCTGCAATTGATTTAGTTTTAGTTGTATTTAGTTGACTAAATCTCCAGGACATTTTAGTCGACTAAAATTTACTACATTTTATTTGACTAAACTCTCCAGTATATTTTAGTCAACTAAAATCACTTTAGTCGACTAAAACCTAATGGGTGTAATTAAATTGTAATGCATTTTTTAATCATTTCTCTACACTTTACAAACTCATTATATACCGCTGGCGTGAAAAATCTAAAACGTATTATTTATGGTATTGAGGTATGAACATGCACTACAGACCAGTGTTAACTTTGATGTTACATTTCAATTTAGTTTTAGTCTTAGTCTTTTGACTAAAATGGCATTTTAGTTTTGGTCCCATTTTAGTCTTTTGGCTAAAATGACATTTTAGTTTTAGTCGTATTTTAGTCGTATTTTAGTCATCTCAAGTGTTTTAGTTTTTGTCGTATTTTAGTCCACTAAAATGGTATTAAGTTAGTTGACAAAAATGTTTTAGTCGACAAAATTAACACTGGTGTTTTCATTATGATATAAAAAGAGTAAACTATGTAAACTTATGAGCACAACTGTATGGGGTAAAGTATAGGCAAATGGTCCAAGTATGGAAAAAACCTGAATCATAAACAATAGAATAGCCATTGTCAATGAGCTATAAGAGGATCATGCACACAGGGAGGTGCAGAGCGTTTATTCGGTCTAGGGGTGTAAACCCAGCGATTTAGTAAGCTACCTCTCATACTACTTTTCGAAGCTACAATGGAACAGTATAATGAGTAAACATATGTAAGGCTTAACAACATTGTGAGTCTGTCCTGGCAGCAGGTTCAAAGACACAGGTGATTATTAGGATGTTAACTACCAAAAAAATGAGGTAGGGTGCACAGAAAAGAGTAGGATAAGGAAGGGGGAGGGGGGAGTGGTAGGGGAGTAGAGTGGGGAAGAGGGGAGGGGATGAGGAGAGGTGTGAAACCCCAGGTGTTTCTAGGTTTCATCAGTTAGGTTGGACGGGAAATATGTTGTAAATGATGCCTCTTATGGGAGCAGAAGAGATTCATTAAAATTGGGGGGGGAGAAAGTGTGTCATACAGGGGGGGCCAAAGGGCTTCATATTTGGCAACTCTGTCGGAGATGACATCCTCAATTTGTGCATGGATCATTGCTTGTGTGACCTTGTTTTTGACCACAAGGACAGAGAGACTGGGAGTCCTCCATGATTTGGCAATGATTTGTTTGGCCGCCGTTGTGACCTGAAAGAGAAGTTTAAACTGGCACTGAGATAGGGTTAGTGGTTTGCGATGTAATAGTGCTATAGATGGGTCAGGTTGTAGAGCTTTATCGAAGAGGGTGGAGAGCATGTTGAATAGGCTGGACCAAAAAAGTTTGTGCAATTGGGTCAGATATGGTGAAAATTCCCTTAGTTTTTATTGAAACAGTTTGTTTAGACAGTAATCTTACAATCATGCATAGGTTTGCGTGCTTTTATACATCTGGTTACTTGAAAGCCATTTTTCAATACAGTAGATATTAAACAATTCCAGAAGTACATATAGAACATTGCATTTTAACTTCTCTAGCTCGGCACGTGCCCCTCCCAGGATTGTGTTCCAGGTGGTGATAGGTCCTAGTTAGCTCAGTTAGCTTCTCCCTCCAGACACCCCTATCGGGAGCATACTGTGTCCGGAGGGGTCGCAGGTCGAGCCATTTGTATCTGGCATATATAATATTCATGTTGTATTTGTTTTTAGGGGCCCTGGGGTGGCAGTGTCGAGCCCGAGCAATGCTAGAACTTTTTTCAACTGCATACCTACATAAGGCTTCCTTGGTGGTATAAACCTTAAGATTATCAAACTGGTAAAAAATATGGTGGCTTGTGAGAGAGAGAAAGGATAGATAAAGGAGAAGGGAGACAGATGGGAGAGAGGAGGGGAAAGTAAAGGAAGAGCAGGAAGTAGTGTGGGTGTGTAGTATCAGTGGGCATCACCTTGTGGTATCCTGAGGAAGATGTTAAGTTTTATCTTTATACCATTGTACCCATGGCAACCATAGCCGGTTTAGCTTGTTATAGTTGTTCAGGTCTTTCGAGAGTATTAGTTCGTACGTGTGGTGTTCATTAACTTGTGACAATATCTGCATTATTTGTGGTTCAGATGTAGATTTCCAGTGTTTTGTTATGGTGTGTCTAGTTGCGAGGAGTACATGTGTGATTGTTTTATGTAAATCGTGGGGGACGTTTCCTATATTGAGATTGAATAAGCCAAGTGATGGAGCTGGTTCAATGGGGGGAGCCTATTAGCTCGGATATGATTTTGAATATATTCGCCCACATCTGGGTTATTTTAGGACATTCCCACATTATGTGAAACAATGTGCCAATGCCTCCGCAAAGTCTCCAACAAGTCGGGGGTGTGGATTTGTCAAAGGAAGCCAGTTTGTGAGGTGTGAGGTACCGATGTTGGATTCGATTTTGGGTTAGTTCTCGTAGTGCTGTACATGTAGTGGCTTTGTATATGGAGCTGATGGCTTGTTCCCATTGATCTCCCGTGAAGTGTTGTCCTAAATCTTTCTCCCATAAAGTGATCGTTTTGTTGTGGAGGAAGTGTGATTTTTCCTGTATCAGTTTGTAAAATAGGGAAATTCCTTTCGTCACTTTGCTTTGGGGGGAGTAATATTGTGTTGCCTTAGTTGGGATTGGCTTCAGTAATTGGGGGTTTTTGGAGATACAATGTTGTAACTGAAGATATTGAAAGTTATTTGTCTCTGTAAGGTGGAGCTCGTCTTGGAGTTGTTGGAATGGCTTCAGTTTACTATTAACGAGTAGTTGGTTGAGTGTGGTTATCTTGCTACATGTCCAAGGAGAAGATGGGAAGTTTGGGATTAGCTCATGGATGAGATTAATTGGAATCATAGGTGGGTTGGTTGTTGTATAATGCCATGTCAGGTTTCTAAATTTCCTCCATACTTTTGCAGTCGCTGATACCGATGGTGGGAGATATTTTGGGAGGGGTGTTTGAGAGTGGAGGCTAAGTATCCATGCTTTAAGGTTGCGGTTAGGGACATTATGGGTTTCTATTTGGTACCACAGGGTTGATTCCGTTGTGTTATAATGAGGGGGGTTTCGTTTCACTGCTTTCCTTAAAGGGATAAAATGTTTGACTATGTCCTTTTTAGTGTGAAGGAGGTGTTGTTTTGCTAGTGAAATACCCTC
>BLSH010423825.1:660504-681841 GCA_018402905.1 Glandirana rugosa | reverse complement strand
CCAGCGTTATTTTGCTGGAGTTCAGGTCTCCTATTAAGATTAGATACCTCCCCTCTGTGTCGGCAATCGTTTGGAGCGGTTTAAAGTCTGCAGAATCTCTAATGGCAATCGCGACTCCTCTTTTCTTCTCGGGGCTGCTTGCTAGGTAAACTTTGGGGAATTTAGCGTGTTGGAATCTTGGGGTTGCGTCTTGCTTAAAGTGTGTTTCTTGTATACATACAATATCTCCTCTGAGCTTCAGAGCTGTTTGCCAAATAGTTGCTCTCTTAGCTGGGTGATTGAGGCCTTTGGCGTTTATAGATATTATTTTTGTGCCCATTTTATCTTTTGTATGTGGTGCTTATTGGAGTACTCACAGTTGGAAGACCAGCTCTTGGAATGCCCTGGGTTGCTTGATTGCTTGTGGTGGGTGGTTTCCGGCTTCAGTGATGCATCGGGAGTCCTCAGGATTGGATTGGTGTGTGGGGAGAGAAGGAAGAAAAACAAGTAGAAGAAAAGAGAATTCATGAACAAAAAACAAATAAACTTGCGGCGGGGAGTACGTCTCCCAAGCTGCATTGCTGGTGTCAGGGGGAACAAGTTCATATTGGTTTTGGGTCGTGTAATGGAAGGTATTCCGGGGAGGAGATGATGTTGTTTAGGATATTCAGCATCTTGCCCTTTCAGAATTTAGGCTTGAATTGTTTTTGTGACTTATGCCACAGAGGCGGCCCAGTATGTTGGGGTTTCCTGATGTGCTGCGGGGTGTCATGTTCAGGAATAATCTCCCATTCTTTAAGCAGAGCTAGGCCTGATGGCAGTGAGGTGATATTGTAGGTTCTGCCATTCCTGTCTACGACAATTTTGGTCGGGTGGCCCCATTTGTAACCTATATTGTGATTGCGTAATGCTTTCGTGATCGTATTGAGTTGTCGTCTGAGTTCCATGGTGTATTTTGATAGATCTGCATATATCTGGATACCGTCGTATGGTTCTGGTAGTTTCCCCAGGGCTCTAGCTTTTTTGAGTATCTGTTCTTTGGTCTCATAGAAATGTACTTTCATGAGCACATCTCTAGGCGTTGTATCTGGTAGAAAAGATGGCTTGGGCAGGCGGTGTATGCGGTCGATTGTCAGCTCTATGGGTTGTAGGTCTGGAAGGAGGGCTCTGAACATATCTTTAGTAAATTTGTTTAGGTCTTGGGGCTGCACTGTTTCGGGGATTCCCCTCAGTTTTAAATTGTCCCGTCTAGCCCGGTCCTCTAAGTCCGCTATTTTCGCGCGGATCCATTGATTTTCCTCAATTGTATCTTCATTAGCATCAATGAGCTCATTGACCGTGTGGGTGATATCACTGACAGCATTTTCTACAGTGTGAATTCTGTCCCCCAAAGATGCTATTTCAGAGGTTACATTTTTGGTTAAATTAGTAAAATCTGCATGGATCGATTGTTGTAGTGACACTAGCATGTCTTTCAGGAGAGTGTCCATGACAGGTTGATTGTTTGTTGGAAAGGCCGCAATAGAGGTGTTCAATGCCATATTATGGGTGGGGGGTAATTCTCTCTCACTCACCCGTTCATCCGTGCGATCATTCATTCGCATCTTCGCTTTGGCAGGACTGTTGCACGAGGGGCTGGATGGAGGTGAAGTATGCTGCGGGGATGTGTCCGTCCTATGTAGTTGAGTTTCAGTGTCCGGGAGATCAGTGTAGTGATCTCGGGCCTTGCTGGCTCGCGTCACACCTCCGTCGTCGGCGCCATCTTGCCTTCTCCCTCGTGCAGAGGGAGCAAAGAATTCTGTCAATCTGTGAGGTCTCCTTTCGTCTTTCCTCTTCCGTGACATGCCTCCGGTGTTGAGGGAGATGTCACTTTGTTGTGGCGGTGTTTGGCGGTGTCTCATTCGGGCTATCGTCGCTTAGTTCTCCTCGTTTGGTCGGAGCTCTCTCAGGCGGCTTCCATTCACGGCGCGCGCAAACCATGCCCCCGAAAATTCCCTTTGGCAGTACAGCCTCTAAAGCGAGTGGAGGGGTATTGTGGAACATATTTGCCAACAGATCCTGGCTGGGACTAAGTACCTACGGGTCAGGACTTTGAAGTTAGTTTCAAGTGGCACAATGTTTTGGGAGGAGGATTTTGTGGCCAGCTAAATGTGATTGCAATCTGAACCTTCTAATGTGATTTCCAGGATAAGCATTTGGGTGTAGAGGGCTGAAATTAGGCCCCTCCTATGTGGGTCGCTTTTACAGGCTTGTTCAAAGAAGGACATGGAGGGGGTGGAGGAGTATTTAGGAATTAAGGATGTAAAGAAATTTTGATCTGAAGATATTGGAATATTTCGGAAGTTGGAATATCATTAGACTCTTTGAGGGTTGGAAAGGGTTTTATGCCATTGGGGTTATAAATTTGTAAGCTTGGATGAGGTTTGTGGAGGACCATTTTTGGAAAGAGGACAGTGATGTCCAGGCGGGATAGGAAGGAGAGCATGGAATTATGATGAGATTGGAGAGAATGCTTAGACAATCCTAAAGAGAGAGTGAGTGGTGTGTAACCAGGTTGTGTATTATGCAGTGATCAGAGGGATGAAGCCAGAGGAGGTTAGCGATGGAAAAGGGGTCACATTCGACCAATACCAATCCCCAAGATTCCCGTTTACTGGAGCACCTGGTATCAAAGCGGATGTTGAGGATGACAACCCCTTGGCATACCTCCAACTCTTTTTGACCGATGAGGTTATTGAAACAATTGTTACGGAGACAAATCGGTACCAGGAGCAACAAGCTGCTACGCATCAGAGGTTTTCAAGGAGCAGAAAGTGGGAACCAGTGACCAAAGAGGACATCTGGAAGTTTGTAGGCCTAATAATTCTTCAGGGAGTGGTGGGGAAACCCCTGCAGAAGTGGTACTGGACAACCAGCAAATTACTAGCCACTCCTTTTTTGGCACAGTCATGTCAGAATACAAATTTTCTCTGATAATGAAATATTTGCACTTTGCAAATAATGAAGAATGTGATGAGACTTCTCATCCAGCTCCAAAACTCAAAAAGATTTGGGATTAGAGTTGAGCGGACACCTGGATGTTCGGGTTTTCGTGGAAAAGTTCAGGTTCGGGTTCAGGTTCGGTCCGAACTTGACCCCGGACCCCGAAACCCATTGAAATCAATGGGGACCCAAACTTTTGGGCACACAAATGGCTGTAAAAAAGTCCTGGAAAGTGCTAGAGGGCTGCAAAAGGAAGAAAAGTGGGGGTAAGAGTAGGACAAGTGCCCTACAAAGAAATGGGGATAGGGAAATAACAATAATCTGTCCCTTACAGCACCAGCAGCATCCTCTCCCTACACTAGCCTGAGTGCAATATGACATGCAGCACTACGTGACTCCAGCCCCATATAGAGGCTGGGTCACATGATGCACTGGCCAATCACAGCCATGCCATTAGTAGGCATGGCTGTGATGGCTTCTAAGGGCAAACCCGTGAAACGCTTGTTGATTGGTTACCCTGCAGCTATTCAACAAGCGGGAAAAAAATACCAGAACCCAGAACCCGAACCCGAACTTTTTTTCAAAAGTTCGGGTTCCGGACACCGCAAAGTTCGGTACGAACCCGAACTTTACAGTTCGGGTTCGCTCAACTCTATTTGGGAGGTTAATCAAATTATTCTGAAAAATTTCCAGCAGACCTATGTACCATATAGAGACATTAGTATTGACAAAAGTCTAATGGCCTACAAAGGAAGACTCAGCTGGATACAGTATATGACGTCAAAGAGAGCACGATTTGGCATAAAATCATTCATGCTATGTGAATCAAGCACTGGTTACATATGGGATTCGGTCCTATACACCGGGAAAGGAACCAAATTCAACGAACGGTTCAGTAATTATGGAATGGCAACCGTTTTGGTTCTTAATTTGATTGAGCTATTGCTGAATCAGGGCTACTGTATAACCACAGACAATTTTTACACTTCTCCAGAACTCTATGAGTTCCTTCTACACAAGACGGATGCATATGGGACCGTTACGGCTAACCAACGTGACATTCCACCAACCTTTGGCAATAAAAAGCTCAAGGCAGGAGAAATAGTTGCCTGGCAGAACGGCAAAATGATGACACTGAGATGGCGCGACAGAAAAGATGTGTGCCTAATAAGTACAATTCACAACACCTCTACTGTCAAGGTGCACACAAAAGGTGGAAAAAACGTAATGAAACCACAAGTTGTGATGGATTACAACAACACCATGGGAGGTGTGGACAGATCTGACCAGGCCATGACATTTTATCCAGCGATGAGAAAACAACAAAAAAAATATTACAAAAAAAATATTCAGGCATCTTCTTGAACAGTGTTTGTGGAACGCATTCATTCCGCTAAAAAAAAAAAAAAAGAGTGACAAGCCTATGGTTCATGCGGATTTTGTTTGGAAAGTTGCCGAACTTATATTTTTCAAGCACCAAACACCAACGACTGTAAATAGATCTGGACGTTGTGCTGCTGGCGTTGTGAGCCCGGAACGCCTGACTGGTCGTCACTTTATAGACCACATTCCACCAACGGAAAAGAAGTCTGCACCCACAAGGATGTGTGTGGTTTTCTGCTCTAAGCGTGACGACACTGGAAGGAAAATCAGAAAAGAAACTCGGTTGTATTGTCCTGATTGTGACGTCGGACTTTGTGCTGTACCATGTTTTAAAATTTTCCAGTTTACTGAAGCAATATGACTACTAATATTGCATCCTTGTTTGGCCAAAAAAAAATGTCAGTGTTTTTGATTATATTATGTACTAAAATTTATTGAATAAAAAGTGTTATTATTATATTATTATTTGTTATTATTTATAGTTATTTATTATATTATAATTTATGTAAATAACTATATAAATAGTTGCATAAATAGAAAGTTTTTTAATATTTTTTTTCTTTTTATTTAAGAAATGCATTTTTTTTTTTTTATTTACCCGAGATGTCTACTAGACTCTTGTTTGGACAGATTTAAGTTTGTTATTCCTAAGAATTACAGGCCTACAATATAAAATGCCAAATTTCCATGCAAAATAATGTACCGCTTTCAGCCCCAAAAATCTGAAATAATCATCCCGCCAGGGAGGTTAAAGCGGAGTTCCACCCAAAAGTGGAACTTCCCCTTTAAGGGAAGGTGACCCCCTGACATGCCACGATTGGCATGTCATTTTTTGGGGGGGGGGGGCGGGGACCCTGTTTTCACAGGGCCCCACTTCCTCTCCTGGAGCCACGGAGCCGGAAGGAAATTTACCTCCCCCCTCTCCCACCCGGCGATCTTCTGGGACACGTCACAAGTCCCAGAAGATACACCGGCCATTCACAGGGCGCAGCGCGGCTCGCACATGCGCAGTGCGCTCCCGGCTTTGAAGCCAAAGCTGGGCGCCCACACTCATGATGCCGGCGCCCTATGGAGGAGGGGGAGAGGAGCAAAGCAGGAGGCAGCAGCATCGCTGGAGCATAGGACAGCTGAGTGTCTGATTATTAAAAGTCAGCAGCTACCTTTTTTGTAGCTGCTAACTTTTAAAAGTGTGGTGCTTTTGCTTTTTTATTTACCCCTCTGTATCCCCTAGAATACCTGTTTGATAATGCCAGGTCAGGGCTCCCCCCTGAATGCTGACTCCCATTATATAGGTGATCCTGAGAGCCCGTGGTCTGTGCAGTCTGTCACTAGAAGCTCTCCTATTCTTCTCTGCCTGTCTTCAGCTCCCTCTTCCTCTCCCTCTCCCTATCAGCACATAGTGTCTCCTCTCTGCTCTCATAACTAACTTTAAAAGCTTCCATCTCCTCTGTATTAGAACACAAAGTTCCCCTCTGTGTTAGATCATAAACATGCTTATCTGTATAGATAACACAGCATGGCTCTCTCTCTCTCTTCTCTCCAGCTGACGTCAGCAGCAGTGATCACCCCCTCGGGAGCTCTGGGCTGAGCAGAGGAGAGGAAAAAAAAACGACAACTGATCGTAGGAAGAAGGTGTGTTATCTATACAGAATATATATCTATATATATATTTCTTGGACTCACCTCCAAAATATCTTGTACCCCATCCGGTCACCGAGCACGCCGTACCACAGGGGAAGGTGGTATTGGAAGATGGCAGACAGATTGGCATGATGTACCCAGTATAGTTGACAGGTGTGGCCAGCTGTATCAGGGCGATGTCCCCAGAGTCTTTTTCATTTGTATATTGAGTATTGATGATGATATGCCTTACATTAGCAATAACTGTATGAGCGCTGATCACATCCAGCTGGTACATGCCCAAGTATACTTTATAATTTGATTCCTGGATAGGACTGCAGAAAGAAAACAGAACATATCATGTATAAATCAGGATTCATCTGCTGAGTCTACCTATTACATTTTCTATTCAACAGGATATTCAAAGATTTAATTAACCACTTCCGGACCAACCACCGTCATTATACGGCAGTACTTTGCCGTTGAATACCGTTGCTATGGTAGCAGATAGCTACCATAACCCCCAGTATTTTTTTAAACAACAGGTGGCCCACTTTCAGATAAAAGTGATCTCTGCGGCGGATTCGCTGCAAGATCACTTTTATCTGGGAAGGGAATAAAAGTTATTGTCCAAAGTGTCAATATTTTGTGTGGCCACCATTATTTTCCAGCACTGCCTTAACCCTCTTGGGCATGAAGTTCCCCATAGCTTCACAGGTTGCCACTGGAGTCCTCTTCCACTCCTCCATGACGACATCACGGAGCTGGTGGATGTTAGAGACCTTGCGCTCCTCCACCTTCTGTTTGAGAATGCCCCACTGATGCTCAATAGGGTTTAGGTCTGGAGATGCTTGGCCAGTCCATCACATTTACCCTCAGCTTCTTTAGCAAGGCAGTGGTCATCTTGGAGGTGTGGTTGTGGTCGTTATGTTGGAATATTGCCCTGCGGCCCAGTCGCCGAAGGGAGGGGATCATGCTCTGCTTCAGTATGTCACAGTACATGTTGGCATTCATGGTTCCCTCGATGAACTGTAGCTCTCCACTGCTGGAAACGCTTATGCAGCCCCAGACCATTGACACTCCCACCACCATGATTGACTGTAGGCAAGACACACTTGTCTTTGTACTCCTCACCTGGTTGCCGCCACATGTGCTTGACACCATCTGAACCAAATACGTTTTGTTCTCATCAGACCACAGGACATGGTTGCAGTAATCCATGTCCTTAGTCTGCTTGTCTTCAGCAAACTGTCTGCGGGCTTTCTTGTGCATCATCTTTAGAAGAGGCTTCCTTCTGGGATGACAGCCATGTAGATCAATTTTTTTTTTCAATTGTATTTTTATTGAAAAGGTTTTCAAGAAGAAGTATTGTTACAAACATTAGGAAACATTTGGATAGAGGGAATAATACAGTGTCCAGTACATAGTATATGTATGTATTACATAACAATGAAGAGGTAACAAATCATCAGATGAGAGGGATACATGTCTGAAAAGATTGTAAGGTACTTTGGACCACATAGAAATAAAATAGATTGGTGACAGCGGCACAAATGGAGCAGGCTTCGGAATCAACAAGGTAGAAAGTCGACATAAAATATTAATGTGGGCTCCATAAGATGATCACTTTTAAAGGAAGCTTTAAAAAATAAAGACAACTAAAGTTCAAGAGGGTAAGAGTGTGGGAGATCATCCCAGTACATATGTGGTATGAGGTAGAAGGGTAATAAAGGTACACAATGGCTGAAGAAATGTTCAGAAAAAGAAAGCATTTCATTGGGGAATAATAGTGGGGTGAGAGGAGTTTGTTAGAGAGGGCACCTTCAGAAAAGTAGTTAGGATATTGAGTTACGGTTGCTCTCAAAAAAATCCCATAGATCCCAAATTTTACAAAATTGGAGTAGAGTATCATGTTTTATGGCTGTGAGATGTTCCATACAGCGGATGTGAGACAGAACATGTAAGAGTTGGATTAATGTAGGAGGCGATGTGGATAACCAGTTCATCAGAATCACCCTTTTAGCTGCCAACAGGATAAGGGCAGATCTAGAGATGCCAGGGCAAGGAAGGCCCAAAAGAAAATTAATTGGATCCAGGGGAATAGTTGTTTGGAAGAGGTTCTGTAGGAGAGTCTGGGCTGAGGACCAGAATGGTTGAATAATTGGACATTCCCAGAAAATGTGGTAATGGGATCCTACTTTACCATGGCACCTCCAGCATAGCCGAGAAAGTTTAAGATCGTATTTATGAAGAACTTCAGGGGTCCATACCAAAAAAAGAATTTTATAGGCCGTCTTTTTGTTCTGCACAACTCAAAACTTTGGAAAATCGAAGCCCACATTTTCTGCCAATGCGGGAGGGGGATTTGCAGCTGAAGAATTTGGGACCATTTTTGCATATAGAGGTGAGATTATTCAGTTAATAAATAGGCATCGCGCAAAAATTTGTAAATTGATGATATAAGATGGAGTTAATAGGGGCCCTGGACACATAAGAGTTCAAATGGGGTGGGATTGTCTAGCATTAGAGTTGGGAGATTTGGTGGAAAAATAGTGTTTAAACTGTAAGTAGGAATAAAAAAGTTGTTTAGGGATTTGATGCTTTTGCTGCGGTTCTGTAAAGGAGAGGAGTTTACGTGCGGCTGGATGTACTATATTACGGAGGTGGAATATTCCAGCTTGCGACCAGGGGAGCATTCGACTGTAGGTTAGGCTATCAAAAATGTCTGGGTTAAACAATATATTTAGTAAGGGTGGACAAGGGGAAGAGAGGGAGCATTGTTATAACATTTTTTCTATATTGCAAGGGTGAATAACATGGGGTGTAGACATAGGTTCCTTAATTGGGTAATAGAGGAGTTCAAAGGTGACCATAACATGGCACAGGGGTGAACTGGGCAAGTGATACTCATCTCAATTTCTGACCATCTATTAGCTGCCATTCTGTTGGACCAAAATATAGTGGGTCTGAGGTGGGTGTAGTCGTGGGGTAAATACTATTGAGCCAGCAATACGGTGGGACTTATTGTGCCAAATAAAATTGAGAAATAGGCGGTGTGTGGCTTTAAGTTGTTTCATTGGAATGAGGACCAGCAGGGTTTCAAAGAGGTATAGGAGCCTTGGCAAAATTGTCATCTTAGGCACGTTAATTCACCCAAGAAGAGATATAGGGTGGGCATCCCACTGACTCAAAAGGTGGGCTATATCTTTAAAGAGAGGACGGTAACTGGCCTGATAAAGGGAGTGATATGAGGGGGTTAAATGAATCTCCAAGTATTTAATAGAATAGGAACACCAATGATATGAAAAGTTTAGTTGTAAATTAGCGAAATCAGAGGGGGGAGGGGGGATCTGTAGGGCTTCAGTTTTGTTCATGTTAATACTATAGCCTAAGATTGAGCTAAAGGTTGATAAAAGTTTGTGGAGGTTCGGGAGTGAAGTGTGGGGTCTAGTTAGCATCAGGAGAATATCGTCTGCAAAAACAGACAACTTACTAACAGACATATCAGCCTGGATGTCACAGCACTTCCTCAAACTGAATCTATCTAAAACTGAGCTCATGATATTTCCTCCCCCACGTGCCCTTTCCCCTGACTTCTCTGTTAAGATCAATGGCACAACTATTAGTGCATCCCCACATGCCAGGGTGCTAGGGGTAACCCTAGACTCTGAACTGTCCTTTCAAGACCACATCCAATCCCTGTCCAAATCATGCCGCCTCAGCCAGCGCAACATCTCTAGAATATGCCCTTTTTAACCAATGACACCACCAAGCTTCTAATTCACTCTCTGGTTATCTCTCGCCTCGGCTACTGCAACTCTCTCCTCATTGGATTACCTTTGCATACATTATCCCCCCTTCAGTCAATAATGAATGCTGCTGCAAGACTTCTCTACCTTGCCAACCGCTCAGTGTCCTCCACCCCTCTCTGCCAATCTCTCCACTGGCTACCACTCACCCAACGTATAAAATTCAAAGTACTAACAATAATTTACAAAGCCATCCACAACTCTGCCCCCAGCTACATCTCTAACCTGGTCTCAAAATACCAACCAAGCCGCCCTCTTTGGTCCTCCCAAGACTTCCTGCTCTCTAGCTCCCTTGTCACCTCCTCCCATGCTCGCCTCCAGGATTTCTCGAGAGCTTCTCCCATCCTTTGGAACTCCCTACCCCAATCAGTCCGACTGTCTTCTGATCTATCCATCTTTAGACGATCCCTGAAAACTTTTCTCTTTAAAGAAGCCTATCCTGCTTCTACCTAATACTCTTTCTTTCTACATCAGTTCATCCCCCACAGCTTTTACCTTTTGTATCAATTGACCCTCCCTCTTAGATTGTAAGCTCTAACGAGCAGGGCCCTCTGATTCTTCTTGCACCAAATTGTGATGTAACTGTACTGTCTGCCTTCATTTTTGTAAATAGCTGCGCAAACTGCTGGCGCTATATAAATCCTGTATAATAATAATAATAATAATGTATTGATTTTGTCGCAACGAAACCCCATGAATGTCTGGGTGAGAATGAATGGCTTCCGCTAAGGGTTCTAGACATAAAATGAAGAGTAAGAGTGATAATGGACAACCTTCCGTTACTCAAGGGGAATGATGGCGACAAAAAAGAAGATAACTGAGGGGGCTGGCTGCGGACTGTGATGGCTGCCTGATCTCACAGCTCCGCTCAGCCTGGGACAACTAGCAACTCCAGCATTGGTCAAATCGACGAATCCCCCCTAATTACCACCTCAGGGGGGTCCCATCACTTCAGGCTACAACACGCTCACATTTGGTAGCGAATTCTATTCAGACGGAGGACCGGGAGCGACGGATCCTGAAACGGAGCGCCGGATCCTAACACCACCATTGGCCTCCATCCTGTCCACAGCAAGCCGGGTGAGATGATACAGCAACCATCCCCGACTCCCCACCTTCCATACTTGCAGTCAAGCCTTGATTGGCACCATTCCGATGCCGGACGGGGTTCCCGTACAGGCCGCAGTGGATCCCTCACGTCTGCATTAGCTGTCATCTTGAGGCCTAGCAGCGGATCCCCAGACAGACCTGATTGGACCCCTGAATGCTGCCGACCGTGGCCCAGTCTACCTCTGCACCCCCACCCTCCTGCTGCACGCCTGCTCCTACCCCAGAATAGGACGAGAAATACACGGAGCTACCCAGGGACACATCATTGGCAGCAGTGGTGCCGGTCCGGCCGCCGTTTTGCGGCCTAGCCGCGGATCACGGGGCAGACGTGCATGCGTCTCCACTGTCAGGAATGCAGCCTAGGACACATCCTCTCCCTGCACCCCTCGCCTGTCTGATACCCAGCAGCTCACATCACAGAGACCGCCGCAGGGAACGTGGAGCGGAGAGGGGACACTTGGCCACAGGGGGTAGTGGACTGGACTGGCCGCCATCTTGTGGCCTAGCCGCGGAGCCACAAACGGGCACACATAGAACTCTGCTGCAGGACCAGAAAACATGCCCCTGCATCCCTAAACTGCCTGTTACTCAACTGACCACACTACAGAAACAACAGTGGGGGAGGAGGCACTGAGAGGGGACACATCACTACCTAACCTGGTGCTGGACCGGCCACCATTTGGGGCCTAGCTGCAGACCTGCAGATTGTGGCGCACTGTTCCTGATTACTGGACCGGAGCGGCACCTGTGGAGCATCCTGCCCCTGCATCCCCCGTCCTCCTGCCGCACAGTACACTCAGATACCAGACACAGGAGGCGTGGAGCTGTCCGGAGGTTCAGCTCCAGACAGGTTAGTGTTCTGATGGTGAAACAATCATTTATACCGTAATAAACGGTCACATATAGTCACCCCAGCATAACGCCAAGCTTATCCCGTAACACCCTCCACGCGGAAGACAGAACCCGCACCCACGACTTGGGCAACACAACCTTATCCCGTAACACCCTCCACGCGGAAGACAGAACCCGCACCCACGACTTGGGCAACACAGGCCCCTCTCACACTGGGGCCCCTGCTGTAGCCTGGTACCCAGGGTTCTAACCAAGCGATTCCTGTTTACCAAAACATATGCCGCTGTAGAGGATTGCCACTTCTCAGTACTCTGCAGCCATACAAAAAAACTGTGTCACAACTACAGTCTACAGTATTGGAACACCTCCCAAAACATCCTCTAAAACGCACTTACCTCATACTCTCCTATATAGGAGATTAGACATTGTTTGACTCTGAGGTATGTCCAAAAAGAAGCTCCGAAACACAGAGAAGACACGTCACATATCTGAGTTCTTTCACTGTCTTAACATGCAAAACACCCAAAATGGTACTGGAACAGCACCTCCTATTCTATTACCAAATGCCTGAGGAACAATGAGACCTGGAGAATTTGCAGGTCGAGATGGATAGTACGGAGAATGGCACCATGTCTCTACAGGGATCACCAGCAGACAGAGGCAAAAGAGCTGCTCAATCCCCAGCTCAGTCCCCGTCTAAAACCCCACTGTATAAAAAACAGCATTGGGAAGAAGTAACAGACCCTGAGAGCCCACAGGAGTCATTGTCTGCACACCCTGCCACAGACCAACCACCACCTGAACAAACACTAAAAATGATGTTGCTTTCCCTTCAAAAAGACCTGAGAATTGAACTACGTACATCACTATCTTCACTCCATACAAGAGTGGACCAAATTCAGATTCACTTGAAAACCAAGTTGCAGCACAGGCCTCTGCACATGAAGCAACATCTGAAACCTTAACCAAACAATCGGAAGAACTTCACTATCTGCAGGCAAAAATGGCGGACCTCGAGGACCACTCTCGAAGGAACAACATCAAGTTCAGAGGTATCCCCGAATCAGTGAAGCCATCAGACATTACATCCAACAGATCTTCCTTAAATTCTATCGCAATTGAAAATAACTATAGATTGGGCATATAGAATCGCAAAACCAAATTACTTGCCAGATTCTATCCCGAGAGAGGTGCTGGCACGCATTACTTTTTCCATGTTAAGGAGAAGATTATGTCGGCAGCCCGAATGACCAAAATGCTACCCGATCCATACTCTACCATCTCCTTGTATAGTGATATATCGGCAGCTATAGCGAAAAAAAGAAGAGAATTCGCCCAAGTCATCGCTATCCTCAGAGACCGCAACATTCCTTACAAATGGGGCTTCCCCACAAAGCTTGTTGTGACATTCCAATCCCAAACGACCAATATCTTAACACCCAAGGAAGGTGTCAAATGACTACTAAACTGGAGAATCATCTCTACACCTCCACCACCACCACCATCTGAACATCGCCCACTACGTCCTTGTGGACCACAGCGTACCAACAACAACCAGCTCCCTCCATGAGATCAACAGCGATACTGAAGCCTACTTAAACCTGGATCTATCCAGGTCCTACCATAAACTATAACAAGATGACTGCTATCTTCATTTGTCCCAGATGAGTATATTATGGTTTGTTATACTTTGTTTCCTTATCATAGTCTACCAGTCCCCCTACTCCAGTATAGAGTGCTAAGCACCCTCAGACATTTTTTATTCTGTAACCCGAAGTTGACAGACATTATCATTACTACAGGTACGATCTAGTAACAGTTTAACTAGACTGATTGCTATGACTTGCAGCAATAACTGTTATATTGTTGTGTTGTTTACCTTCTTGTTAGTTCCTTTGTTATTACCCCAGAGTTGTGCTCATCCCGCCTTGACCTTTTGTGTATGATAAAACAGGTGTCTTTTCTCACGTCACACCTCTACCACTTCTTAAGCAAAAGAAACAATTTTTACAATATGGCTATTAACATATCCTCACTTAATGTAAAAGGCCTAAATTCCCCTTTCAAACGCCACCTTCTGTGGAAGGAAGCATTAATATTAAAATCAGATATCATGTGTGCTCAAGAAACACACTTCTCTTCTTTTAAACCTCCCACATGCTCCCACAAGCAGTATCCACATTGCTTTTATGCCAACTCCACCAAAAAGAAAGCTGGGGTACTGATAGCTATACGATCCATAGTAGCGTTTCAATTAATCCACTCCGAAGTGGACGCCCAGGGCAGGTTCATTATCCTTCACGCTTCTTTCAACAATCATATTATGATTGTGGTTAATATATATGCACCGAACACCCATCAATCCCAATGCTACAAGACTATAATGGCAAAACTTCAACCTTTTCGCCAATTCCCCCTCATCCTATGTGGGGACTTTAATCAGATTGTAGATCCCACTCTTGATTCCTCCAATCCCACCAGAAAACAATCCTCAGCTCTCCCTAGCCTTCTCCGCTCAGAAGAGCTATTTGACCCATGGCGGTGCCTCCATGACACCGAAAAAGACTACACCTATTTTTCACACACTCAAAAGTCTTATTCTAAGATATACTTGTTTCTAGTAGATAAACATACTCTACAAACCATTCAGTCGGCAAATATTGGCCACATTACGTGGTCAGACCATGCGACAATCTCAATTCAACTTTTTCCAGCCAACCCCAAAGAAATGGGGAAAATGTGGAGACTAAACACCTCCCTGATTACTAAACCACTGCTACAGAAACAAGTTGAATCCGAAATTAGGGATTTCTTCCGCATGAACCATGAATCAGTATCAAATCCAAATACTTGTTGGAATGCACATAAAGCTTATATTAGAGGTCTTCTTCTTAAATTGAGGGTCCAAGAGAGGAACGCTCGTAACGCTGCCACTACTAAATTGCTTGACCAAATACAAGCTCTTGAGTTAGCTCACAAAGTGCAACCCTCACCCAATTTAGAAACAGAACTGAATAGCGCTAGAAAGAAACTAAGCGATCACTTACAATCAAACTTTGACTTTGCACTAAGGAAGCTGAAATTGAATTTTTATGCCCATCACAACAAACCAGTAGCATGTCCTGCAAAACAACTTAAACATTTAGTACACACAGGAACCCTAAAGATATAGCTGACCGATTCAGCCAGTTCTACACTGATCTTTACAACCTAACTGCTAAGACTGAGACGACGCCTCCTACGCTATCCGACATCTCAAAATTCCTGGATGATCTGGCCCTACCCTCCTTAACTCAGGAACAATTGAACCTAATCTCTGGTCCAATCTCCCTTGTTGAATTGAACCAAACCATAGCTTCCCTACCCCTACACAAAGATTTATGGCCCAACGGCTTTTGTAACGAGTACTATAAGCAGTTCTCTACCATACTTACTCCCTATCTACTGCAATCACTTAACTATACATTCACCATGGGCACAATCCCTTCTGAAGCCCTTGAGGCCATTATCACTACCATCCCCAAACCAGGCAAACCACATGATGACCCGACCAACTACAGACCTATATCCTTGCTGAACTCAGACACCAAAATATATGCCAAACTTCTAGCCACTCGCTTATCCACAATTATCCCTCACTTAGTTCATCCTGAACAAGTGGGCTTTATTAAAGGTAGACAAGCGTCTGATGGGACTCATAGGTATATCAACCTACTCCAGTGGGCTGAGCATCATAAAACACCTTCTCTGTTCATCTCTTTGGATTTAGAAAAGGCGTGTGATAGAGTTGACTGGCAATTCCTTAGAGTTGTCCTAATTAAATTTGGATTCTCCGTTAGACTTCTTGATGCAATAATGGCGCTATATACCTCACCCAGCGCCAAGGTAGTGACTTCAGGAATACTATCAGACTCTTTCCCCATATCTAATGGCACCCGCCAAGGCTGCCCCCTGTCAGCACTCATATTTACGCTTGTCATGGAACCACTGGCACAGTCTATCAGGGCTAACTCCCTTATCCTAGGTATTGATACGGGGGAACACACCCACAAAATTGGACTCTATGCGGATGATGTTATTGTATCTATCACTAACCTCCCTCAACTACACCATACCTTGGACCTCTTCAGTAAAGCTTCTCTTTACAAACTTAATTGCTCCAAGTCCTCCATGATTGGAGTCCACATTAATTCAATCCTAAAAGGTAGTGTTGCGCAGCTCATCTCTTTCTCCTGGGCCTCAAACTCCACTTTATCCTATCCAGGTATAAACCTAATCTCACCAACATCACAACTACTCAACCTCAATCTTTCTTGCCTGATGGCCAAACTGCACAAAACAATGCAAGGCCTAAGGACTGTCCAAGCCTCTTGGGCTGGAAAAATAGCCCTCACTAAGATGTACCTGCTACCACATGTGCTCTATACCTTTCAAACATTACGTGTTCCGTTCCTTACATCAAACCTCAACAAGCTACAAGCAACTCTGAATTCCTTCATATGGAATGGCAAACATTCTAGGCTCAACAAGGCCACTCTTTGCAAACCAATCTCAGCTGGAGGCATACATCAGAGCCTATTACATGACTTACCTCTCCAAACCCTGCAAAATACTCTGCAAGACGTACTCCTACAAAACTGGATTGAAGCTCTGGATTCCTACAATCGGGGACCTATAAAACAACTCCATGCTACTCTCCTTTCAGCATATCCAACACCGATACCACATTCCACACAAGGACTTTTTTAAATTCCTCAGAATCCGCTCAGTACTTTCAAAAGTAACCTGGTCAAAAGATCCAACAATGACAAAAATACTACAATTCTACAATGGAACCCGTCCACTCTCTAAAGGCATCTCTTACTTCTACCGAATGTTCACAAACTCCGACTCCAACTCCAAAACTCCCACTATGCTTAAATGGGAACAACGACTGAACGGTACATTTACCACACAACAATGGTACACAGCCTTGAGTTTGCCATCTAAACTGTCTAGATTTTGCACCCACTGGGAAGGCACCCAAAAAATATTCCACGACTGGTACCTCACACCGCAAAAACTGGCCAAAATATACCCATCAACACCCAACCTGTGTTGGAGAGCATGTCACCAACCTGCATCAGTCTTTCATACATGGTGGTCCTGCCCTAAATTAAAAACGCTTTGGAACAATGCATCAAAGCTTCTGTCCTCCATTCTACCCACACCGATCTCGCTGTCTCCCCAAATGCTCCTGCTTGGTCTAGAAATTGACTCTTGGCCACTACCCACACAGACCATTCTATCTCATACTCTCTTCTTTCCAGATCTCTTCTGGCCAAAAACTGGAAAGCACCCAATCTTCCATCTCTCCCAGAAATGATTTCAGCTATCAATAACCAATGTGAGATGGAATATATGTACGCCAAGGCACATCTGCAAATGCCTAAATTCCTGAAGCGGTGGAATCTCTGGCTTATCCACTCCAACTGTACGTTAAAAATCTGACTCTTAAGCAACAAAACAATCTACAATAACATCCGGAGCAACTGTGATGATCCTACTCTATGGGTGGAACACTATTCACTTGCTGGGCAACATGACACAACTTCTCTCTTCCTTTACCAGTGATTATTTTCTTCACCCTATCCACTACTGTACTTTATATATTACTATATTATTAGTATCCCGTATTCTAAGCCTGCCGAAGTTGAGGTCTCTGCAATGGTCGGTTGTGCCGCCCCACACTTTCTGACACAGCATGTTCCCTCTGGGGTGTCAGTGTTGGGCAGGCGCAACTTAGACCGCACCATGCACCAGGCTTTTAATACCTATGCTTGATTCCTGCTCAATGATATGTAACATTGCTATGCGCACAGCTGTTAGAAATTACCTCTGTACAACCCCTATTGTACTTCAATGTTGTACTCTTTCCTTTTCTCTGTATATCTCTGGAAAAATGAATAAAAGACTATTGTTTTTAAAAAAAAGAAGATAACTGTACTTGGGATGTGGGTTGAGAGTATAAAGTTCAGAGTGGGGCCTGAAAACCCATATCTAGTAAGGGTTGCAAATAAAAAGGGCCAACTGAGCCTATAAAAGGCTTTTTGAGCATCCCAACTTAAAACAAGAACTGGGCGGGAGGTCCTATTAAGCAGGTCGATGAGGTCAATCGTGCTCCTTGTATTGTCACCCGCATGTCTGGTCAGTACAAAGCCTACTTGGTCCTTATGAAGGAGTCTAGGGAGGAATTGGGTAAGTCTGTTAGCTAAAATTCGTGTGAAAATGTTATAGTCTGAATTAAGAAAGGTGATAGGTCAGTAGTTATCAGGAAGAGAAGGGTCTTTCCTGGTTTTGGGATCACCGTAATATGGGCGTGTAAGAACTGAGGGTGAGGGATGGTACCTTTCATTAAAGAAGTGAAAATATATAGCAAATATGGGGATTTGTGGTTTGGAAGGTTTTTAACAACTTCTACTAGTAATTTGGGCAATTAAGTTTGTGAGATGTGATGAGGAGAGTTTAGGTATGTGAATTTTTCTTGTGAGAAATGGTAATTTGGTTCTGACTTTAGGCAATTGTATAGTTTGTGGTAAAATTCCCCAAAGGCTTTGGTCATGATATGGGGGCAATAGGTGGGGAGACCATTTGGCTGTATAAGAAAGTCTGGCGTTGAATGGAATGGATGGGGTTTAAATTTGTTCAAAGCATCCTATGGGGTTTATTTGAGAATTTGTAAAATTGTTGTTTTGTCCACAATTTTGTCTTAGCTATTTTTGACATGTCTAGGGATTTGAGTGGGTTTCTAGGGGAGGTGACTGTACAAAGATGGGGTAATGTAGGGGATGTGAACAGTAATTCTTCAGCTTTGCGTAGTTTGGTTAGGATAGTAGATCGTTGGAGAGCTGTGTCTCTCTTCAAAAGGGAGCCTGTTGACATACATTGTCCTCGAAAGAACTCCTTGTGAGATTCCCACAAGGTAGAGGCTTCCAAGACGGTGCCTACGTTCAGTTGAAAAAATTCAGCTAAATTTTCAGATAGTTGATCCCTAATTTTCGGGATGTGGAGAAATGTTTCACTGAGGCACCATTGACATGTTCTGGGCATAGTAGACTGAAACAAAATGTCTAACTGGACAGATGAGTGGTCAGACCAGGTAATGGGATTTATTTCTGAAGCTGAAACAGAGGTCAACAGAGGGAGGGAGATGAAAAGATGGTCTAGCCTAGAGTATACCATATGGGAGGTAGGGGGAATATAATGTATACCGTTTGTGGGTGGGGTGTTTAATTCTCCATATGTCTAGGAGCTTATGTTTACAGATAAGTCTACGGAATGAGGTGGATAGGCAGTTTACTTTAGCAGTGGTAGTAGAGGGGAACAATATTCGTCTGTCTTTGCCAAGTGACATTATCATGTTATAATCCCCTTGTATGATCATGAGAGAGTGAAAACATTTCTCTAGCTTTTCAAACATATCATTGAGGAAATTAATTTGATCAGAGTTGGGAACATAAACATTAAGTAATGTAAAAGAGTGTTTTAAGTAGCTACAGTCCAGGCAGACAAACCAACCGTGGAGGTCCAGATATGAGGATTTGATCTGTATACGACATGTACGGCGAATCAGAATGGCCACTCCAGCTTTCCCGGAAGGATCGGATGCCGTGTATGCAGTTGGAAATTGTTTACTGGCAAATTTGAAAGACCCCCCCAGGGCAGAAGTGGGTTTCCTGGACCATAACTATATCTGCTGCTGAGGATTTCAACTCTTTCAGAGCCAACCATCACTTGTAAATCGATTTGAGGCCCTTGACGTTATAAGTGAGGCATCTCAATGTCACGATGACAAAAATTTAACTTAGAGCATATAATAATAAATGCTATATGACCGGGATAGAAGAAGCCATGGTGTAGGAGGGATGAAGGTTTTGTCTAACAACTTAAATAATATTGCAATAGTAAGAGTAACAAATGAACCGTATAAAATATGCATATAGTCCATATAATAAACAAGACACCGATCCAAAAAGGGACCCTTGAAAACAAAAAAGAACAAAATACCCAGAAAAAAAACCTGAGAGGTAATTATCAATCAGGAAGCCAGGGTTCAGGCCCTGGACTAAGGAGGAGCACATGGGTGCCTCCAAACAACGGTCGGGGGGGGGCAGTTCCCCACCGCTCCTCTGGTATGCAATGCCAGGGGTGGTCAATCAAACATGTTGACCAAAGTTCAACATTTGCAAAGAGTAAATTGTCAGTTTCAAAACCTCAGTATAGGTAAAACAAAGGTTTAAAGATGACTGTAAATGTAAAGGAAATAAATGTCTCATCCCATGGATATGGGGAAGGTGGTCCTACCAAAGGACTGTCTGGCTGAAGATTGTAGGTGTCAGGAAGATACAGCAGTTCCAGTGGTTTCCGCGGTGGTGCGCGCGCTCGTGCGCGTTCGCGCGCGCCTGTGCGCGCACCCGCGTGCGCGCGCGCGCGTCCGTGCGCGCGCACGCGCCGGAAACAGGCGCCAATCGGCCCTATTTAAACCTGCAGGACTTAGTGCACGGTGCTGTCCGTTCTACAGCGTTTCCTGCACCTGTGCCCCCAGCAAGCTATTTCTGAGTGACTACCCGTTCCTGTGACCCCGGCTATCCCTTTGTACCTTTTCAGCCAGCACGTTGCCGACCCTGCCTGTACCCGACCATCCGTTTGCCTGATCCCGCTGTACCGCACCGCCTGCTAGTTGCCGACCCGGATTGAATCACTACTCTCTTGTTTGCACGAGCTCCAGTGGACTTCCGTCTACCAGCTAAGGACTGTCCAGCCCTCGTGCCCCCCTGTGCTCCTGAGCTCCCTGTTCCCACTATCAGGGGTTCTCGAACCAGGGCCGCAAGAGAGGTTGCCCCCGCATAAGCCAGACTCTACCACCAGGTACGTGACAGTAGGATCAGAGCCAGAAATTAAAGTGAAGTTGAGCCGATATGTGTGGAGATGGTCATCAGGTAGGATATCTAGATGGAAGGTGCCTCTGAGGAGTGGAAACAGACTTATGGTGCTTCCGACGGACCGGCATCCAGATCTTGCTTGGAGCAAGGGGTGGTCTAGGAGTTGTTTGTAGAGGCAGGAGATCTTCTCCCTCTCGGAGGGGGATAGGTCTAGGTTGCGGAGAAAGGCCTCAGATTCTTGGCGGTCTCGCAGGGAGTACTGTACTCCTTCCCACAAGCCCATTGTGTGGTAGTGGGCGGCATGAAATAGGTTACCTCCATCAGATGCCAGCGGGTCTGGCGGGTCGCCTTGATTACTTGAGGAATGCAGGCCTAAGGAGGAAGCGCTCCATCGTGTGTACAGGCTGCGGTCCAGGGAACAAGGAAAAGGTGAGTTTCTGGTAACCTATCTTTACCATGGGGTGCCTGGAGTGTACGGGAGTGGAGAGAGGAGACTCCTGTGGCGAACTGAGCTGAGGATCGGATGTCGGAAGCCCCAGAACAACGGCGGGGACTGGAGCAAGCAGGTCACACGTCCACCATGTTCAGAAGCCGCGCATGCGCCCCCCATGCAGACCAATTGGATTCAGTGCGCAGCTTATGGTCTGTGCACTGACAGGCTGACCCCCCACCCCTTCAACC
>BLSH010423825.1:630398-642028 GCA_018402905.1 Glandirana rugosa | reverse complement strand
TTTTTTTATTTTTTACTAATCATGGCGGCGATCTGCGATTTTTAGCGGTACTGCGATATTTCAGCGGACATGTCGGAACATTTTGACACTTTTTTGGGACCATTGGCATTTATACAGCGATCAGTGCTATAAAAATGCACTGATTACTGTGTAAATGCCATTGGCAGTGAAGGGGTTAACCTGCAGGGGGCGCTCTAAGGGTTAACTATGTTCCCTGGGCGTGTTCTTACTGTGGGGGGACTGCCCTAGCTGGGGAAGGGAAGTGATCACAGCCCTTCCCCCTCACACAGAGCGGAGGTCCGTGTTTACTTACACGGACCTCCGCTCCTTCACTCCGGGGGGGGGCATCGCGGGTGGCCGGCGGCAATCGAAGCCGCCGCACCCGCTCCCTGGCCCTCCCCGGACACAGTGAGCGCGCGGGCGCACCTCCGGTGGCGCGCGCGCGCGCTCACTGTGCGCGATCTGGCGGCCGCCGTCGTATGACGGCGTTTTGCCTTACAGAGCCACTTTGCCGCCGTCAGATGCCGATCGGCGGTCGGCAAGTGGTTAAACAAACCTCCATCTGTGTAGCCTCAGCTGCACAGAATGAATGGACAGGAATAGCTGTGCACCGACCCTCCCATTCATTCAGAAATGGAAGTATAGTAAAAACTGTTTACTATGCTTCAGTTATGAATGAACCAATTGGTACCAATCACTGACTCTGTCCATTCAGAAAAGGAAGGAGCCGGTAAATGACAAATTTACTGACCTTTTCCCATCTCTCCATCATGACAAATCTTCTACAGCAACTGGCAGGAGAGAGGAGGAGGGGAAGACAGCAGCTCTGTGGGGGGGGGGGGGGACCAGGGAAGCGCACAGGGACCCTGGGAACAGCAGAAGTAAACTGGATAGAGGAAAATGGAGGAGATTGGTTCCTCTAAATGCAACCCCCGCCATCCCTCCTATCCAGGTGTACAAAGGAGGCACATGGGCCCCCTAGATCATTGGGCCCAGTTACAATTGCAACCCCTGCAACCCCTATCGTTACGCCCCTGGGTATAGGACACACCCCCCTGTCACGCACCCTTCAAGGAGGATTTTACCAAAAAAATGATCGGTTAAACTCACAAGTGCTTTTTTAGCACTACTATTGCTTTATATCGGCTTTTGGAATTTATAAATCTATAAATTGGGTGAAAGGTTTAGCACTGGGCAACACTTGAGAGATAAACAGTGGATTTTACAACTATATAGATCAGACCAAAATGAGGGATAAATTAGGGGGAAAGAGGGACTTTGTTCCAAATCAGGGACAGGGACAAATCAGGGATTATATTTTAATGTTCCCACTTCCACCATTTTAGAGGAGTTAGCCCATCATTGCATGGCATTCCTATATAAAAGTAAACCGGAAAAGGAACGTCGTCACTTCCTGATGACGCAGTGACAGCGAAACGTACGCCGAAGGCGCTTTTCCGCAGGATTTCCGGGTCCTGCTACTCAACCTTGTGCTGTAGACAACCGAAGCTTGGAACGCATGCGTTAGCTTACTACCAGCTGTCTGCCTTGCGGGCTATCCAGCTACATGCCGGTTACACCTAGTGCCAGGAATCAGTATTCTGACTCCTAACTGTTGTAATGGCGACTTATCCCTTGTTGAGACCTCTATGCCTGGCCTGTATAAGCAGATATGATCACCGCAGACAGTTCTTATCAGATAGTGACTCACCAATTACCGATTTCTTCCATGAGCGTTTATTCATTGGAATAGCAGGTACAGCATACAACAAATGTGACAGATGGTCGAAAGATGGTAACTGCAGGTCAAAACATAGTAATGTGTCCTAGGATGCGAGTAGATTGAGAGAGGCCTTCTAGCATGTAGCCATATTCTTTACCTCATGAGAGAGAGGACACAGGAAGAGGAAATAGAATAGCGGTGTGCTCTAACTGTGGGGGTGTGGGGCTAACAGGGACATAACAGATCTATCTGATCCCAGTGACAGGGATCAGTAGATCTCCTATGCCCCCCCTCACAGAGCGGGGAACCGCCGTGTTTACATCGGCGGTTCCCCCTTCCGGTTCTCTGTGAGGAGATCGCGGGTCTCCGGCAGACATCGAGTCCACCCGACCCACGGGCATGCTAACGCGGCACGCGCACCTAGCATGAGCAAAAGGGGAGGACGTCTATTGACGGCCTCCCAGCAAAGGAGATCCGCGCTGTAGCTGTCAATCGGCTATGGCACGGATCTGAAGTGGTTAAATAGAAAAATAGAAGTGGTAAAAAAAAAAAAATAAATAAATAAATAGAAAGGGAGATGGCCTTGTTGAATCCACAGCAGACAAATAACCATTCTTGAACACAAGTCTTGTGGGATAACAAGTTAGGCTGCTTTCACACAAATGTTCTGGTTGGGTAAATGGACAGGCAGTCCGTTTGCATCCAACCGTTCAGAGAGGATAGCGGGCTATGTCCATATCTGCTCTGCATGAGCGAGGCGGACACAGACCTGTCATACGCCACCTGCTCGGGGGGGGGGGGGGGGTCAGCGGACAGATCCCCTGCTGAGCAAGCGGATCGCAGGCGGAGTCCACCCTGTGTGAAAGCACTCTAAAAACAGAACCTTGCAAGTTAAAGCTATGGAACTACATGTACAAGCATGCCTGCTGTTCCTTGGGAATAGAGGAGACAGATCTGCAGATCTGTGACATGTACAGCATATTCTGGGACAGAATTCAAATATGGAATCTCTTCCCAGAAAGGTATTTCTAAGAAATCCTAAAAAAACAAAAAACAATAAAGCCTTATGTAAAATCAAGTTTATAAAGCTTTCCTCCCACTTTATATTAACAACCCCCCATGCAGCCTTTGAAGATCGTTAGGTTGGGATCAGCGAAAATGATTTGTTTCCTTGAAGTTTTACTCTATCGAAATGCATTGGATCAAATAAAAATGTGAAGTTTAACCATCCTGTGCCAAAAACAGATAAAAATTGCAGGGTGGTGGCTCAGTTTATAGATAACAACAAAAGGAGACAAAAACAAATATAAAACAACAATGAAAAAAATACTTTAAATACACCCACCCCCCCAATAAATATAAAAAAATAGAGAGGCACAGTCTAAATAAATAAAAGGGAAACAAGTATATGCGCACAGCCTTAATACACTAAAGGCCTGAAGAAGGGGCGCGGCTATCCTGTCATCTTAGCCGTACGCCCACAAAATGCGTCGCCCATCTCTGATGTCATCCCCCTGTGTCTGGCTCCAGCTGCGTGTCAAGCCTCGTCTGGGCTCCCGGCTGGCCTCTCCACCACTCAGAGCGGCTCAGCAACATCCCATCACCACACAGTTTTATAGCTCTCCAGCGGTGTCGGAATCCAGGATGGGTCCAAACGTCTTCCCACTGGATTGATCCTTTCCATGCCTATATCTCCCCACCTCTTGTGAGTGTTTTTAATCCTTATTGTTCCAATAAATTTGTGACATATTATGCTTAGAGGCGCTTCTCTCCTTGTTTTTAAATAAATAAAAGGAAATGGTACACCAATTTACCCCCCAACCTAACACATAAATAAAGACTATACACTGCCCATAAACTAAGATGTCTACATAAAACAATACTCCAAAGAGTCCAATTACCACATCGCCCACCTGATTTATTACCTAAAATCAATATCGCCAAACCTCAGTCTACTAACTCCAACAGACCTAAATGCAGGTGCCAGCGTTCACCAGATCCCCCCCCCAGTTCCTGACACAACTTGTACCCGTCAGGGGTGTCGGTACGGGGTGCGGGATCCCCATAACACAACACACTATACCCCTCAATTTTTCCAAACACACTGAAGGAGCGCTGGCCCCCTAACCTAGGAATTAAGCCCAACATAATACCCCGGTCATGTACGCACCCTGATTTTATGCAATGCTAATATAGGTTTGTTACTACCTCTACCCTCTCCCCCTGATGTTCAAATGTTTGAACTGCGTGTCAATTCCTAATAGACACTGTATGTAAAACGTTTTTTCTTTTTCTATAACATGACTGTGTTCTGAAAAATCTTACTAATAAAAGCTTATTGATTAAAAAAAAAAAAAAAAAAAAAAAATGGAAATGGTATATCATCTTATTTTTTTTTATCAGGTTTTGTCTAAGCACTCAAGAGACAAAACTGAGAGTTCCCATTTTGGCAAAATTTGGCAAGCGAAATTGGTAATTTTGCAGTAATTCAATTTAGCTAAAAACACTTTGTTCATCTCTCACATCTTCAAATCTTCTAAATAAAAGAAAAGAGTAGATTGTCTTATATTCTACCAATCTTTGCCTAGCTCGGTGGGCCAAATCCCAATTGGGCAGAATTTCACCAGAATCTGCAATTTTGCTGCAAAAGTATTTTATCTGCAATGACTCCACTCCTCCCTGGTTACATTGATCTCTGGAATCTTCAAGTCAGCTAAAAAGTTTAGTAAGAGAGTTCCCAGATATTAAAAAAAAGGGTGGCTCTCTGTGACCCCAATTTTCTTAGTTCAGCTTTTTGTTTGTCAGCCCTCTGTGAGACTTTAAGTCAAGTACAGACTTTTTGGATGAGCTACTTACCCGTGGCTACTAGGATGAATACAGTCAACGTTCCCATCCCGGCAGAAAGAAAGATGTTCAACAGATCTCTCTCTCACTGATCTATGAAGAGTGCTATTTTCTGTTCATGAATTTAAACTTTTTCAGCTTCCTCATTCTTGATACTACACATATTTTGGATAGAAGAGCTCTGATTATCTTTAAGATAATAAGGCCTTTAACATCATTGTAAAATAAATGCCTTTTTTCATGCCTTGCACACATCAGTGGGAGTGGCCCTCAGCCATGCCTCCAATCTTGTGTTCACAATGGCTTTTCAGTCTCGTCTTGGTCTGGCATTCCACCTGCAATCTATTTCTGTGCTAGGCGACGCAACTCAAATGCTAACACACCCCACTGAGGGGGATGAGTGGGCCATGCATGTTATAGGTGGTCGTTGACAAGTAGTTTTCCGATTCTAAAAAAGTTAGCTAAGGATCCCAGTAGATGACTTTGACCAAATGTGGTCATGACATCATCAAGGATCCCTGGCCTAGAGATGGGATCTGTCATTGAGTGAAAGCAGTGCAATGGGTCTTGCTTGGCAAGGGTTTACATCACTGGATGCCAGTATTTATGATGGATTTTCAGCTTTGAACAACGTCATTGACTTTTGATTTACATCCAGGGACATTAGTGATTTTGTTTTTGTATTTGTCTTGTGTTTTTTTTTTTTTTTATTCATTTTTAGCTTTTTTTCAACTGTCTATGTGTTCATTACATTTTTTTTTTTTTTTAACAATCAATTTTTATTGAGAAAATTTTTTCATGTAGTTAACAATATCCCAAAAGCTTTATGTTTACAGAGGTGTTTCATTGGTTTGACGGTGGGATACATGGTACATAGGAAGAGTATATATCTAAAATATTATTTATGATTTACTGAGAATCTTAATCATTATCAAGATAACATCAACATCATCAACAACACCAACCTTTACATAGCATCAATTTGAAGCCTTCCCGTCATGCCGTCTTGTAAGTTATACTTATTCTTATTTTTTAGCGATTAGTGACCTGTTATTGGAGGGTATATTCCCATGTGTTGCCTCTCCTTCCCCACCACCCCATATTGGGTATGTTCATTACATTTTTTGGGGGATCAGTAATAAGTTGTTGTCTCTTTGCAAGGTTATTCCTTTCCAGTGTTGAAAGGCATGTGGCCTGGTATGGTACAGAAAGTGTAGGTGCACAATTCCTACTGAGGAGCATAGAACATGACACTCTCCTCTCTGCTTTCTAATATCCACCTAGGAAAGGGCTTCTTCCTGTCAAAAAACACACAAGGATTGCAGAGCTTTTGATGTGGTGAATGTGCAGGAGAGGAGTGCAGAGAGTATGACAGTGAGCAGTATATACAGAAGAGGCATGCGAAGGGTGTACGCTGGTGCAGTCTACTTTCACCACTGCAGGTGGTGCTCGTTCGCAGCGGTATTGCAGTTGGAGAGGAAGTCAAGAGGAACATGGTTCCTTTATGGTTTTCTGGATCACTGGGGAAGCTATCCCATTGGATGCTACCACCCCATGTGACTATGGCGGCCATCTTAGGTCAGGCAGAGCTTATTTAAGGCTTTGGCTTCAAGGCTTGGTGCACATTTTGTGGGTAGCGTAAGGACAGTACTACCGCCAGAGAAAGGTTCAAGATGAGGAGGGAAAGTGTAGGGTTCACAACTTCTCTGGACATCTTCTCACCTGGACATGAGATGGCCAGGCCACATTCTTACCCTCCTAACAGACACTGTCAGTTCAGTTGAAACCTGCTTTTTACACGCTGTTGGAATCTGTGAGTGTTCCTGGTTGGGTTGTCTTCCCACTGGGTTTATTGTGAAATGTTTTTGCGTTACTTTAATACAAGTTCTATGCATAGCATCTGGACAGTGTGTCTCATTGCCTCCATAACTCGCTGCACCCCACCTACAAAGGTATGACAGTGAGCGGTATATGCAAAGGATATGACCGCAGGCAGTGTGTGCTGGATAACATTATATATATATATATATAGCACTGGACACATGGATTTCCATGGATTTTATTTATTTATTTTTTTTAAGAAGCACGTGATTAGCGTCTGAGGCTCACCCACTTGTGTGACATTAGCGAATTAATGAATTAATATTCAATAATGTCTTCCTGTTTCTCTTCCTAGCCAATCAGGAAGTGTGTCCTGAGACCCCATTGGCCAGGAGTCCGAGACCCCATTGGTTGGGAGGAGAAGCGACAGCCAGGACACAGAGGAGACGAAAGGGAGAAGCTGCCACCCCCGTGACCTGCACAGGGTAAGTGCAGGGCTGACGGGGGCCTGGCGCGCGAGAGGGTGAGCCGTCAACCAGGGGGGGGGTGAGCAGTGTTGTCAATGGTGTGCGGTGGTGGGCTCGAGCAATGGGGGGGGTTAGTGTGGGGTGGTGGGCTGGCAAGCTGGAGAGATGGGGGGAGGGGTCTGTGTCTGTGGTCAGGTCTGTCTGCCGCCCCCTTGACCGATGGAACACCAGCTTCCACTGCCCCCCTTCCTGACCAGGCAATTTTCACATCTACAAACTATGGAATAGTTCTTTAGAATTTGTATTTATTTTTTACTAGTAATGGAGGCGATCAGCGACTTATAGAGGGACTGGGATATTGCAGAGGACAAATCAGACACTAAAAAAAATTGCAGTGTCACTGTACTAATGACACTGGCAGGGAAGGGGGTTAAGATCAGGGGCAATCAAAGGGTTAAATGTGTGCCTAGGGAGTGCTTGCTAACTGTGTGGGGGAGGTGCTTGTACTGTGGAAAGGCATAGATCTGTGTTTTGCCTAGCAGAAATACAGGATCACTACCTTCCCTTGTCACAGATTGCCATTTTGCCTGTGCCTCGAATGATTGGCTCCCACTTCATGCCCCAGAAGTTCAGAATCAAGTGCCACCCTGCCACAGTAAATGTATGTGGGGCGGTCAACATCTGGTTAAAGTGGTAGTAATCCGCAGCATTAAAAAAAAAATCCCTGCAAGGCAATGCCATAATGTGCTAGTATGCATCACATACTAGCACATTATGAAATACTTACCTTAGAACAAAGCCCTCCAGCGGCGAGCTGTCACCGTTGACAGGGCTTCCATCTTCCCCCGGTCTTCCTTCCAGGTTCATGGCCTCCGGTTGTATGACCAGCTGGGGCCGCAATGATGTCACTCCTGCATGTGCGCTTGGGAGGCCTCAACTGCAGCATGGAGCTCTGAAGGTCCACCACAGTATGCCGGACCTTCAGAGTGCATGCACTGGTAACATCACCAGCTGCATGCAGGGTGAATATCTCCTAAACACCACAAGTTTAGGAGATATTCACTGTACCTACAGGTAAGCCTTATTATAGTATTACCTGTAAGGTAAAAAAAAAGACTTTACTACCAGTTTAATACAATTGATAAATAAGGAGCTGTGTGTAGGCAGGTGCAGTCTACTTTCTCCCCTGCAGGTGGCACTCTTCCTCAGTGGCAGTGCTGTTGGAAGCTATCCCATTGGATGTTGATGCCCCATATGACTCTAGCAGCCATCTTGGGTCAAGCACAGCCTTATTGAAGGCCCTGGCTCCCAGGATTGATGCACATTTTGCGTGTGGGCAGAGTAGGGACAGGTACCCCGCCTGGTAAGGACAGAACTTGCAGCAGGGAAAGGTTCCCGACGAGGAGGGAAAGTGTAAGGCTTGCAACTTCTCCTCCTCTGGACATCTTCCTGATTGGGTATAAGACAGCCAGGCTGCATTCTGCCCATCTCAATATGCACTGGTGGTTTGGCTGAATCTTGCTCTCTCTGCATGAGAGTGTTCACAGCTGGGCTTCCTTCCCATAATTGTGAATTGTCTGTGCATTATTTCAATACAGGTTGTTTACATCGCACTTGGACTGTGTGTGTTATTGCCACCCACCTATATGTGCACACCTTGTAAACATATGAATCACAGCTATTTGTCCACCCAGTTATTGTCGGGCAGCATTTTAGCAGCCACAAGAATTTCTTGTATTGATAACTGTTATGTACAGTTATGCTGCAAAAAAAAACCCCTATACAATGTATAAGCATGAAAACATACAATACAAAACATACAATAAAACGAAAGAGAAAGTCGACCTTCATCTGTGTCTTCGTTATATTAGAACATACCAACCTGAGTTTTTTTTAACAGTTGAACTTCAGAAGTTGGCACAATTCTTGGAATCATACGAAAATAATTATTTGCAATAAGATGAAATTGAGCTAGGCCAGGTATTGCTAGCCAGGGATTCCATATTTGTTTGAATTTACAGAAGCAGTTTCTGCCCTATTATATGAGTTTCTCCCAGGCAATGACAACATTGTCTTGGTTTTTCCATTCTGCTAACATAGGGAGTTAGAGGACAACCATTTTTGTGCAGTTAGCTTACATGCTATGTAAAGTAGTCTAATGACAGGATTCACAGCCTCATCAGGCATACTGGATTCATAATTCAATCATACAGTAAATCTTTCAGTAATGATGAACTAACGTGATTGGGTTCCATTCTTGGATTGGCCATAAAAATCATCTTAAAAATCCACAAATTGAAATGAAATGCAAACCACACTGAAGTCAATGTGGGGGATAGGGTGAATCTTGAAAATTACTTCTGCCCATTTCAAAGTTGATAGGCAAGGGATTGTGTAAGGTTGGGGTTGTTTAGGTTAAGTGATTTTAAGCAATCACCTTGTAAAACATAATAAAAACATAAGATGCTCTGTTAAAGAGGTTGTCAAGCCGGAAAAAAACCTCAAAATCCTCCTGCAAGACAAAGGTATAATAAGCTAGTATGCATACTAGCTCATTATGAAATACTTACCTTAGATCGACGCTGTTGCAGCAGTCCCTGAGCACTGTGTCATGTCTTATGTGTCTTCTTCTGGGATCACGGGCTCCAGGCCAATCACAGCACGGCCTCAAGCTCTGTGATTGGCGGGAGCCACGATTATGTCACTCCCGCGCGTGCACGCGGAAGCCGCTGGTTACGGCATATTCACTGAATGTAAAATATGTTCTTGCTGTAATTGCATAGCTGTGCTAGGACTGGGGGTGGAAACAGGAAGTAGGAATTTATTGAAGTGAAACTAGAAGAAACTGTCTTACATGTGCCTCTTCCATACTGCAATAAACCAGCTCCTCAGAAGATCCATCTGACTGCTCATCATTACTTCTACAAAATCTACATGGTGGCAGAAGTGGACCCTCTGAAACATCATGGCTCAGAATCTACATGGCATACAACCTCTAATCTTTGATAGTGACATTTCTAACAACTGGCTGAAATTGAAACAAGAATGGGACAGCAAAGCCTATACTCTTCTCACTTTTTCTGGTTCTAACAGATGAACTCATACGTGACAGGATCGTATGTGGGATATATAATGATGCAGTTCGTGTTCAGTTGTTAAATTGGTTGTCAACTCGTGACAACCACCTTAACCTACAGGTAAGTCTGTAATAAGGCTTATCTGTTAGTGCCCTGCATATCTCCCAAACCTGCATGGTTTAGGAGATATGCAGAGTACTAGCATTGCCAACGTAATTTCGGCACATGCGCAGTGAAGAAACGGCAGAAACGGCCTCCATGCCGTTTCTTCACTGTGATCATGCTGTGACTGCTGGCTGCCACGCGCATGCGCCAGAATGAAGTCACGCCACTCCGGCCAGTCACAGAGCGGGAGATCGCATCCCCGAAAGGAAGAGGGGTTGAAGATGGATGCAGCCAGCACAGGGGACATCGCTGGACATTGCAGGCTTCGTCTTCAGGTAAGTGGCAAGATGCCGACTGGTGTTGGACTGAACAACATGCTTTTGCTGTGGATACATTGAAAGCACGATTGACTAGACCACCTGTCCTACAGTATTTTGATGTGCATAAGCTGGTGGTATTGTCTGCTGATGTTTCTCAGCTTGGTCTTGGCGCAGTCTGTCTTCAAGAGGGGAGGCCTGTGACTTTTGCATCAAGACAGAGCCCTCACTGAGACTGAAGCACGTTATGCACAAATTGAGAAGGAATTATTGGGACTAGTATTTGCATGTGTAAAATTCCATGATTATATCTATGGCTGCCCTCTGACTCTGGAGATTGATCATCAGCTACTCATAACCATACTGAGAAAACCTCTACACACAGCATCTGCGTGCATCCAGCGAATGATGCTATAGCGTCAACGCTAGCACCTGAATAATCTATAAACAAGGCTGTGAACTGTTTGTTGCGGATGCTCTTTCACATGCACACCTTCCCACTTCTGATAACGCTGGAGCTATTGAGGATTATGATGTGTTGGCTCTGGATGGGGTGTTGTTATCCAGAAGGATTCAGGAACTAAAGAAAGAAACACAGGCAGATGCCACCTGTCAGCGCCTCATGGACATCAATCTCAATGGGTGGCCTGGCTCCTTTAAGGAATTCCCACATGATATTCGACCATTCTACTCTATGAGGAATGAATTAACAGTGGATGATGGACTTCTCTTCAATGTCAGTGTATAGAGTGAGCCAAAACATGGTTTCACTTGTGATTCCACTTAGTGGAATGAAAGCCGGGATGACCTTGATGGAGCTGTGTCGAGTAGTATTTTTTTAAGAGAGTGAGGGATTACATATCTCTGGAGCCTGGGCAGGTGGTAAGGATGGAGACAACCCGTGGGCTTGACAAACTGGCCACGGTTCACAGAAAGGCCTGCCAACCAAACAGCTATGTTGTCCATTCTGATGTCAACCTCTAGGCTCCTACTCCACATCCACCCCCCCTTCCCATTTTTTAAATTTGATTTTAATTTATTTTCCCTATCCCCATTTTTTTGTAGGGCACTTGCCATACTCCTACCCCCATTTTACTTCCTTTTGAAGCCCTCTAGCACTTGCAAGGACTTTGTTACAGCCATTTTTGTGCCTAAAAGTTTGGGTCCCCATTGACTTCAATGGGGTTCGGGGTCCGGGATAACGTTCGGGCAACGTTCGGTGCCGAACCTGGACTGGTCCGAGGTCTCTATACATTAGGGAGTGAGAGAATTTTTT
>BLSH010423825.1:618147-628553 GCA_018402905.1 Glandirana rugosa | reverse complement strand
AATGCTTGGGAACTATTTACACTTTCAGTATTTCCAAATGCTTCCGAGCGCCCCCACACCTCTGGCCACATGTAGTATTGCATCCGAGGTTCTACTGTATAGTATATTTCCTACAGTCCCTCTGGAAACATTACCAGAACTTTGACCATCTTCTTCATACTATCCACCTGCAATCGTAAGATTTCTACTTGAATTGTGCAGCATTAACCTCTCACAATTATCTATACCACATTCATAAGCAAAGGTTCCCCAAATTAAATCACACGTTTATTTTCTTTGTAATAATATGAGATTTTGAAACACAGCAATTTTAAAGCAGTTGTCTACCCAATTTATGGACTTTTACCTACAGGTGAGCCTATAATGAGGCTTACCTGTAGGTAAAATCAATATCCTCTAAACCTGCACGGTTTAGGAGATATTCCCTCTCCAAGATGCTTTGGTGTTACGGCGCATGCGCCGTGTATGTCCCGGCAAAAGCCCGGCAATAGGGGCGGACATTGCCCGGGGAGACAGGTCCTGCGCGCATGCGCGGGAGTGACGTCTCGCGGCACCGGCCAGTCACAGCGCCGGAGCCGCGTATCCGGAAGCAGGATCCGAGGGAAGATGTCCGCTCCCACAGAGGTGTGGTGCATACTAGCTCATTATGCTATTGTCTTGCAGGCTGTAATTTTTTTTTTTTTTTCAAATGGATAGACAACCGCTTTAACCACTTTACCTCCGGAAGGATTTCCCCCTTTAGGACCAGAGCACTTTTTGCGATTCGGCACTGCTTCATTTTAACTGACAATTGCGCGGGCGTATGACGTTGTACCCAAAAAAAATTTGCGTTCTTTTTTTCCCCACAAATAGAGCTTTCTTTTGGTGGTATTTGATCACTGCTGCGCCATTTCTGATCGCCGCTATAAACAAAAAAATAGCGACAATTTTGCAAAAAAAAATATTTCTTTTTTTTTTTCTTTCTTTGCTAAAATACAAATAAAAAGAAAAATCTAAAAAAAAACTAAAGTATTCATCGGTTTTGACCGATTTATATTCTTCCTCATATTTTTGGTAAAAAAAAAAAATCGCAATCTGCGTTTATTGATTGGTTTGCACAAAAGTTGCTGTGTTTACATACCATGAGAATTAATTTCTGCCGTTTTTACATTTTTTTTTTTTTACTAGTAATGGTGGCGATCTGTGATTTTTATCGGGACTGCGATATTTCGGCGGACATGTCGGACATTTTTGTCACTTTTTTGGGACCAATGACATTTATACAACGATCAGAAATTTAAATATCCACTGATTCCACTGTAAATGTCATTGGCAGGGAAGGGGTTAACCTGCAGGGGGCAGTGAAGGGGTTAAGTGTGTTCCCTAGGCGTGTTCTAACTGTATGGGGGCTGGGCTGCCATGGGCATAAGAGATCTAACTGATCCCAGTGACAGGGATGAGTAGATCTTTTACATGCCCACTGACAGAGCGGGGAACCGCTGTGTTTACATCGGCAGTTTCCCGTTCTTTCTCTCTAGCAGGTCATCGCGGCTCGTTGGCGGACATCGAGTCCACCCTTCCCACTAGCTGCGCACATGTGAATCGCCGTATATATATGGCGATTCGCAGGACAGCGCCACTCTGCAGCAGTAAATATGCGGCACGCGGTCGGGAACCTGTTAAAAAGCTCCCAAGATACAGAACAGTAATTCATAATCGTAAACAAAATTCACACACAAAAAAAAAAAAAAGGTGGTGGGGTACCCCCTAAAATCCATGAAGACCTTTATTCAAGCTAAACAAATCTGTGCCCCTCTCTTTTGAACTATACAGATCACATAGCTTCAACAAGGCACCTTGTGGAGACCAGGGTCTCTTCCCCACTTCTCTGGCCCAAGGAATGTGAGGGTCTGTGGGGGGGTTACTTATTTGAATCTGGAAGCCACCTTTAAAGAGGAAGTAAACCCAGATTGGGTTTACTTCCTCAATATAACCCTGTAAAGTAGAAGCATAATGGGCTACTATGCATCACATAGTAGCCCCTTATGTGCCACTTACCGGCAAACGAAGCCTGCGGTGTCCAGCGATGTCCCCGCTCCAGGCCGCATCCATCTTCAGCTCCTCTTCCTTCCGTGGCCGCGACTCCAGGGCTGTGACTGGCCGGAGTCGCGTGACGTCACTCCCACCCAAGCGCGCAGGAGCCACAAGATCACGGCACAGGGTCAGTGGAGAAACAGCATGGAGGGCGTTTCTTCACTGCACATGAGCCGACATGACTTCAGCACATGCAAAACACTGCATATCTCCTGAACCATGCAAGTTTGGGAGATATGCAGGGCACCTAAGGGTAAGCCTTATTCTAGACTTACCTGTAGGTTAAAGTGGTTGTCACAGGTTGACAACCACTTTAAAATAATGGGGCCTCTAGACATTTCCCTCTAAGTGAACAAGTAAGGCCAACATGTTAGTCCTTCACCAAAAAAGACAAAGTATATAAACACATACACACCTTGAAAAAGTCTTTTATTAAAAAGAAAAAAATATACAGTTTTAATCCATCGCCAGCCGCATTATCCAGTGATGTTGATCCACCAAAGATAATTCACTCTTAAAAAGATATTAAAGGCTCCCTTTTTTTTTTGCAGCAAGTAAATAGATACCCAACATGTTATGCCTCATAATGATATGCACCTGTGAAAAGTCAACAAATTTTGGCACCCTAAATTGTCCATAGGCGATGCTTTAAAAGCCCCTAAAGGTCTTTTTTTTTATAAAATAACAAACATGTTATACTTTCCTGCTCTGTGTAATGATTTTGCACAGAGCAGCCCCGATCCTCCTCTTCTCTGGTCCCCCGCCGGCACTCCTGGCCCCTCCCTCCTGCTGAGTGCCCCCGTGGCAAGCAGCTTGCTATGGGGCATCTAAGCAGGCTTGCTCCTGGGGCGCTGGTCTGTGCATCCATTCACACATGGAGCGTGACTCAACCCCGCTCTCTCCTCATTGGTTTATGGGCTGTAGTTGACAGTAGAAGAATCCAATGGCTCCAGCTGCTGGAGAAACAGACCAGGGATGCATGAAGGTAAAAAACCTTGAGCCCTTAAAATCACTTTATTGAACTCTCACCACAAATTATATTTTTACAGACAGCAGCAAACTGGCCATGGAAATACAGATGGTCAGCATTGGACTAAATATTGTCATGACAAGATCTGGTAAAGGACATCAGCCAACATCCCCCACCTCTTTGACTACATTCAGCTGCCAGCCAGGGAAAAGTCATTCATAATGAGAGTTTGCTTGGGGGATCATCTCTGCGTTTGTTGTGTTTTGTTTCTGCATGTCACCGGGTGTCCTTCATTGTGATTGATGATGGATCTATGTGGGTGGGCAATGTAACTGATGATGGATCTATGTGGGTGGGCAATATAACTGATGATGGATCTATGTGGGTGGGCAATGTAACTGATGATGGATCTATGTGGGTGGGCAATGTAACTGATAATGGATCCATGTGGGTGGGCAATGTAACTGATGATGGATCTATGTGGGTGGGCAATGTAACTGATGATGGATCTATGTGGGTGGGCAATGTAACTGATGATGGATCTATGTGGGTGGGCAATGTAATTGATGATGGATCTATGTGGGTGGGCAATGTAACTGATGATGGATCTATGTGGGTGGGCAATGTAACTGATGATGGATCTATGTGGGTGGGCAATGTAACTGATGATGGATCTATGTGGGTGGGCAATGTAACTGATGATGGGCCATTTAAAAAAAAAAATAGAATTTGTCATAATGTGTTTACTATGTATCTCTTTTTGTGTATGACTAATTAGTAGTACCCTGTACCCCTTATTCACTCACATAGAAGGGAATGCTGGATATATTGGTAATAAATTGTGTGGGTAGCTAGGCATCTCCATGGGGAACATGTTCCAATGCAAAAAAATAACAAAAAAGTTGAGCTTGGGGATTCCTTAAATCTATATGTGAAATGATGTATCTGTAGGATGTATTTCCGCAAAAGTGACAGAAAAAAAACTATTGGAGCTAAATGGTCAATTGCATCAACCAACATCACTGACATTCAGCAGTTGTCCTTAGAACTGTCATTTGCAGTGGGAATATCGGTAGGAGAGGATCATCTTGTCATGATTCATCATGTCCAGATGCTGGCTAGGCATAGCTTATTGTTATTTATATTGTATCTACATAGTTTAATAGTGATTGTAAACATTCTTTTTTTTTCTTTAAAATAACAAACGTCATACTTACCTTTCTCTGTGAAGTGGTTTCTCAGAGAGTGACCCCGAACCTCCTCTTTTGGGTTCCTCCAGCGACACTCCTGGGCCCTTCTCCACATCGAGAGACCAGTCAGGGAAAGCTTCCCTGGGGTCACCCGTGTGGGTACGCTCCTGTGTCCTGCTGTTTGCGTGTATTCACACAAACAGCGGGACTTGGCCCCGCCCCGGCCCCCTGCGTCACTGGACTAGATTGACAGCAGCGGGAGCCAATGGCTACCCTGCTGTCAATCCAGCCAATGAGGACCCGTGACACTGGCTGCAGTGGATTGCTTGTAGCCTCCGATGGAGCGAACTGGCTCAGGTAAGTAAAAGGAGGGCTCTGGGGGGGTCACTACTGAGAAAAAGTTTTCCACCTTAACCACTTCAGCCCCGGAATTGTTTTTGGGCTGTACTATGGGTACAAACAACAAATAACATACACAGATGTGGTTTGGCTGTGATCGTCAGGAGCGGGAAACTTTATTTTTGGTTGTTCTTTGGTAAAAGGTTATGGCCCTTTCATAATAAAAAAAATCAGGAGATATCCATTACCATTTACCACCAAACAAAAGGCCAGTTTGTCCTGAAAAAAACATGGTATAATCCACCTGGATGTACAAACAGTTGTGATGATATGTACAGTTTTACGAACACATGTCAAAGTTGCAAAATTGTGCTTAGGCATCAAGATTTGTTTTACCCTTAGGCGCGGAGGGGTTAAAGGCAGCTTCCAGATTCCACTAAAGTCTCCCCATGCAGACCTCCCCCCCACATCCACTGGGCCAATGATGTGGGGAAGAGGCATCTGGTAAGGATCTTGGGGGGACCTAATGCCATTTTTTTCGTTGGCATGGGGTTTGCATGATTTTGTCACTTCCATTTTCAGAGCTGTCTGTAGCCAAGGATTTAACTAATAAAGAATGATCTGTACTTGATTAGCTGCATTGTAAGACAAGGGAGACATTGGGGATCAAATAGACCCCTGACATCTCCATAAAGGGTATCTGTCACCTACCCATGCTATTGCATAGGAGGATTGTTAGACCCCTTGTAAGAGCAATACAATTAAATGAAAAGTATTGAAAAAAAATTACATTTTAATAAAATAAAAATAATGAAAAAACATTTAAAGCTACCCCGGTTCCCCACCACATCCCCCCACATATACACTCAAATGCAAATGTAGTATAGGTCCCATGCATGTGTGTGAACACAAAGGTATCTCTTTGGATGTCAGAGTGAAAGCTATAATCCTAGGGCCATAATTCACAGTTAACTCTAAACGTATAACCTGTAAAATGTCACCCAAAATGTTGGTATCTATTTACTCAATGCAATCCCATCTTTTTAATTTTTTCATCTTTAATATAACAAAATGGCTGCACAAAAATGGTGAGGAGTGGCATAAAAATTTTCAATGGCCACCATTTTATTCTCCAGGGCCCATGCTTTCAGAAAATATACAATGTTTGTAAGCAATTGTCTAGCATATATTGTAGATTTTTACGTGTGTACAATAAAAAAATGCCCTGGAGAGAAAGTGATTCAAAGGCGTGTCACTCTTAGGGAAAAGGAAACAATCGTACCCCTAAAGTGTAAGGTACTTATCCACTATTGTACTCAAACAAACACATTGTAACTTATTGGCTATTGCCCTTTTGTATTGGAAAATGTCTTCAATGTATTATTAGCAATAGTAGTATCCAACCACCAGCTAGGTTCCAAGAATAAAACAATCAATTTTGTGTATACAGATCAAAAACGACAAACAAAGAACACCCGTTACTAATATCAAGTTGTGTTTATTTCTCTTACTCTAGTAGGGGGTTTGGAATTGCTCTCTGTGGTTAATTTATCCCTTTATTGCAGTCTACTGATTATGTAGGTGAACAGTAACTGGTTATAGATAAAAGGACAGAAGAGCAGCTATAACCAAGATGGTCATGTGAAAGTGTATAAGATGAATGCTTCCTCCATTGCTATTGCTATTGAAGTTTCCTCCACTTTTCAGTGTTGGTGTGGGGATGTTTAGGACATTACTGAATGTTGCGTTTAGATAGGTGCTGATCCAGTTTTGATGGGCCATAACCAGGGTGTACACCCCAGGGAAATATTTGCCGGCGCAGCCTGCTCCCCAGCTTACGATTCCAACCTGGTACCAGACTCCCTGGACCTTACACACCAGAGCTCCTCCTGAGTCACCCTGGAAGACAGCAACAAACATCAGTTATGATCACCATCAGCTATGAGATCTGATTTTGAGAATCTCAATATGAGGGAGGATGGCAATGAATTTGATTAATCTTTTGGGTTCATTTGTTTCCTCCTCCAACAATAATTTCAATCAAAAACATAGGCACACAACCTGAATCTTACTCTACTACACAGAAGAAGGATCACAAGTAGAGTTGAGCAAACCTGAACTGTAAAGTTCGGGTCCGTACCGAACTTTGGGGTGTCCGTGACCCGGAACCGAACCCGGACATTTGAAAAAAAGTCCGGGTTCGGGTATTTGATCCCGCCTGTTGAATAGCTGCAGGGCAGCCAATCAACAAGTGTTTCACTGGTTTGCCCTTAGAAGCCATCACAGCCATGCCTACTAATGGCATGGCTGTGATTGTCCAGTACATCATGTGACCCAGCCTCTGTATAAGCTGGAGTCACGTAGTGCTGCATGTCACATGCTCTCAGGCTAGGGTAGGGAGAGGATGCTGCCGGCGCTGTAAGGGACAGATTGCAGATATAATAACATCTCATCCTGCATTACAGAACAATCTGATTCTAGACTAGGTAGAGATAACTACTACTACTGCTTTGAGGGACAGATTGCAGATCTCATCCTGCATTACAGAACGATCTGATACTGGACTAGGTAGAGTCTACTGCTTTGAGGGACAGATTATTGTTCTAAAATCATCTCCTAGTTCTATAGGGTCAGGTTCCTGCTGTTGCTGTAAGGGACAGATTATTGTTCTAAAACCATCTCCTACTTCTATAGGGTCAGGTTCCTGCTGTTGCTGTAAGGGACAGATTATTGTTCTAAAATCATCGCCTACTCCTATAGGGTCAGGTTCCTGCTGTTGCTGTAAGGGACAGATTATTGACCGCCCTCACACAGCCATTATTATACTTGTTTTTTTTGAATATGCCTCAATATTTTGGGGGCTACCCCAAAAAACAAACAAACAACAAAAAGTGTTGGCTACCTCCTCCTCCACCACCGCCTCTTCCACCTACACTGCCACGGTCACGGCCTAGTCAACCTCTAGGCTCCTACTCCACATCCACCCCCCCTTCCCATTTTTATTTTTTTTATTTGATTTTACCTCCTTTTGTAGCCATCTAGCACTTTCCAGGACTTTTTTACAGCCATTTATGTGCCGAAAAGTTTAGGTCCCCATTGACTTCAATGGGGTTCGGGGTCTGGGGTAAAGTTCGGCCCAACCCGCCGAACCCAAACATCCAGGTGTCCCCTCAACTCTAATCACAAGCATGCACAGGCTCCAGGTGATGACAATTTGAAGACTTCTATACAGTCTCCTCAGGGGAAGAGATTAGCTGTAGCCTCAAGTGATGGTGTATTGAATAATTATATTTCTTTACAGGTAACAGTGGTGGTTTATCACTGGGTGATACTACATCTTTGCTCAATAATACACATGTTCTGTTTTGAACAATGACATAGGGGCTGTACCCACACCCAACATGTTTTAAGCATGGAGGCAGCACACAGTGTTGTAGACCAGTGTTCCCCAACCCAGTCCTCAAGGCCCACCAACAGGTCATGATTTCCCTCAGATGAATCAGCTGTGGTAATTACTAAGTGAAACTGATCATATCACCTGTGCAAAATAATGGAAATCCTGAAAACATGACCTGTTGGTGGGCCTTGAGGACAGGGTTGGGGAACACTGTTGTAGACAACACTGAGGTAGGAGAAGATTAGGTCATGGACCAGTTTGTGATCAAACTGACTGACTTTTAAAATATCAATCTGTATGTGAATCAGTTAGCTCACAAGGAATTGGATATATTACGCCGTAGTCCTAACTTTTGTATCGCAGAAAATATAGATAATCTTAAAGTGATTAAAGGTTTGAATTTGTTTGCCTGTAAGCTAAATTTTAAATGTGGAATTGAAGGGCCTAAAATCAAGAAGAAAAAAGCTTGTCTTAAAAACTTCTAAAAAAAGAGAAGTATGGGTTTGTCTTTTTTTTAGATTTATACATACTGTGGATGCAGCATTGGTCCGATGCTGCATCTGTACCCCGGCACCTCTACACTGACAGCTCCCCAAGCAGAGAGCTGCAAACTGTCAGTCACAGCTCTCTGCTCTCCTCGCTCACTGGAGTGCTGAGCTGTGGAGGGGGCAGAGCAGCAGGTGCCTGGTGTCTGGACCAACACCCAGCTCGGTCTCTCCATGAGCTGCTCAGAGGCTGAGCCGGGTGTTGCTCCAGGCACCATCCAGTCACCTGGCAGATCCCGACTTCCATTGTCAAGATGACGCGGTGCCTGGTCTGACTTCTGTGACGTCAGCCCGCTGTCTGATAAAAATGGGTCACAGGAGTGCAAAGCAAACTGCACTCCTGTGATCAGCAGGAGAAGTACTGCCAAATGATATCCTTCAAAATGCTGATGGAGTTGGAAGAGGAATCTCAAGGGGCTTTGGGCCCACTGTAAAAAACGGATCTACTCCCCAGTCCCCAGCTTTTTTGATGGATAGGAGGATGCATCTATCTATATGAGAATGTATAAGACCAAACCAATACATTTCCCACAGACCAATCACAGAGATAATCTGTTTGTTAAATTTTGTCACACAGGAAATTTAAAATATACTGTATCTCATCATAGAATAACACATTATCTATCACCCCAGCAATGAAGGTATTATTAAGATTTCAGAAGCATGAGGATCTTGTAACAAAACCTTCAGACAAGGGGAATAATATTGTATTCGTGAAAATGTCATATGTTAAGATTCTGAGCAAAGGTGCCTGGTAAAGGGAGGTAGATAGTAATATCCTTTAGACAACCCAGATTTTGTCTCTGGAAAGAGAGTTTGTACTTTCCATGATATTTTGTATGCTCAACAATTTTCCTTTCTTCAATAAAAACTTTTATGGAAAAAAAAAAAATATCCTTTAGACATCAAAGTGGATTTTATTTAATAATACATTTATTGAGCAAGCATATGTACAGGAGACTATTCCCACAGATCAGAGAGTTTTTTCAAGTTGAAAGAAGCTATGACACCAACCATTTATGCACTACCAGAAGTGCACAAGAACACTGCTGACTCATCACCCCCCCCCCCCCCACACACACACACACACACACACTTTCCCGTAGACCAATCAAATAATTTCTAGAATAAATTGTCTCACTCAACAGGTTAGTATTGTGATTGATGAATTCCTTAGACCCCAGGATTGCCTTCGTATCTGAAAGATATGTCACATTTACTCACTATTTTGCATGGAGTTTACATTTCACCTGAAACCATTCAAGCATTGATCGTGGTGGAGGCTTTGTATTCTAGCATTCCACATCAAAATGGGTTAGCAATAGAGTTGAGCGAACCCGGACTGTAAAGTTTGGGTCCGTACCGAACTTTGGGGTGTCCAGGACCCGGACCCGAACCCGGACTTTTCAAAAAAAGTCCGGGTTCGGGTCCGGACCGAAGATCCCTTTTGGTCACTTTGTGAACAACTAACCGACGGGAACCATCGAAAAGTTGTGTACCTTATTTTATGGTCTTGGGGCCTGGGCTTGGGCCTGAAAAAAACTTTTCAGGCCCAAGCCCAGGCCCAGGACCTGTGGGGTTTCAAGCCATGCCTGGGTTTGAAATGTCAGGCCCAAGCGAGTTGAGATAACGATTGGGTAAAACTACACCTTACGATCTTATGTTTCGGAGGTGGTGCTAGTTACGAACTTACCAAAGTCCACTTTACATTTGAGGTACGTTTTATCACTCATTTACACTGTATAGAAAGTCTATGCTTCCGTTAGGACCCCAGATTCCTTAAGTAGTTAGTGTTATGATTGGACAACTCACTCTGTTAAATAAGATCTTTAATAAACTAACCAGATGCCCTTTCACACACACACACACACACACACCCCCCCCCCCCCCAC
>BLSH010423825.1:563228-578442 GCA_018402905.1 Glandirana rugosa | reverse complement strand
TTTGTTAATCTAGTTATTTCGTTTAATTAAATTCGGTTGATTTGTTCAATTCGTATTCGGGATTCGAATTCGGAATTTGTTTTATGTCTTTTTCAAATTTTCTTTATCAAATACATTCAATACATTTTTGAACCGGTTAAATCGAAAATGTAACATTTCTTTTTAGATTTGAATGTGTCAAAGTGAACAAACCAAAGTAAAATTGTCATCAAATGATTACAATGACTCTTTAAATCACCTTTGGCTTAACTAAAACAGCATTATGTTGAAATGGCACTCTAATAACACCACACAGTCTTTGATTTCAGAAATATCTTCACAGTTTGAATTTGAATGGAATTTGATGCAAAATTAGTTTGAATTTCAATTCAAATTTTGGAAATTCGGATGAATTTTGTTATGTTATTTGGAAATTTGGACGAATTTTGTTTATGCTGTAATTCAGGTATTCGGATTATCCAAATCTCCGAATAATGAAAAATTTGCCCGCATATATATTCAGAACGGAACGAATCACACATGTCTATTTCACACTAGTATGAATTGGATATAGCTTTTCCCGCATCCAATTTGCATGTCAGGAGATTGTGATCGGCTCTAAATTGAGCATCGGCTCTCAATTCACACATCTCCGGAGCGGCTTGCATTGAGGTCCTGTGCGTCTTTGGCTCCATTTCAGGTCTGAATTCCGGGAAAAATGTGGTCCCGATTCGTCCCTGAAACAGAGAAGAGGGAAACACCGGCCCCCTGCTGGCAGCCACATCCGTCTGCAGTGTGAACCCAGCCTGAGGGTTACAGAAGCTCCTATCAACTATCCTAGACCTGTTCTTTTGACAAAAAATATTGCCTCTCATTACCCATCCACCCATTTTTTAAATCTTTTTTTAAAAAGAAAGAAAAGTCAACAGTGCACAAAGGCAATCACATACATGCACACAAAAAGGAAACAAAGAAAAAAAGAACACCAAATAAAATAAGCTAAAGTACTCTAAGTACAGCAGAATTACTCTAAGTACAGCAGACCTGTATATATTTTGAAAAGAAGAGGAAAAATTGTCAATGAAGAAAAATTCTCTCAAAAATCTAAATCAAAATTTCACAAACAACTAAATCAGTTTTGCTAAAATTACGCTGCTTACCCCTAATAGAAAGTGACTGTGCTTTACTGCGCCTGTCCTATAATCTCAGAATTGGTTCATGAGGATTTTGTGATACGTTTCCTAATTTGCAGATACAGAACTTTACAAAGCTACAGTCTATATAAAACATTCTTCTTATAAACAATTCTAAAAATTTACCGGCAAGCTACAATGCAAAAGTTAGGTGTATAATGACCTTCACATAATGATGTCCTGGGTCTATGACAAAGACAAAGACAACTCTCCCTTGGGCACCTTTGCTGTAAATGTCATCTTTTTTTTTTTTTTTTCACATATTTTTTAACCACATAATCATCTGAACCTAGCCAATGTAAGAGACCCAAACTTGGCTTCATATTAGCTTTGAGAATGACCAGAAATCAGGGAATGGTCTGTATTAGTGGCGGCCCATTCATTAGGGGTGCAGGGGCGCCACCCCACCATCCATGCGTCCAGCCCCCTAATCTACATGTGGAGCACCGGACCATGGATTCCAATTGGAGGGTTTTTTTTTGGAAACACATGATTAGAACCCGGGGCTCTAATAGGCTTCAAAAAAGGCTGGGCTCGGGGCGCAGAGCTCATCCAGTTGTGTAACAATAGTGAATGAATATTCATTATTGTCACACTGATTCTCCTCCCGGCCAGCCAGGAAGTGGGTCCTGAGACCCGTTTCCTGGTTGGCCGAAAGGAGAAGCAATCCCATTGGCCTGTGATCAGCGTGACAGGACAGCGGACATGGGGGATGGAAGAACGAGACTGACTGCTGGCAGCTCCGAGCCAGGGAAATGTTTTTCAACTCTGGCAGCTCCGGGGTGATGAGAGAAGAGTGCGGGCTGTGAGCTTCATCCGCATTCCTTGCAGGCTGTGCCCGGACACCCGCCCCCGCTGTCACCCATCGGGGATCAGGGCAGGAGATCAGGCTGTGTGTGCCGATCTCAGGGTGCCTGATCTGTGTTGGATTGAATGTGGCAGGAGGCAGAGGATCCCTGCCAGACTACCACAGAGGAAAGGTGAGTGTGACACTCAGACACCAGACATCCCCCCCCCATCATCAGACTGATCTCTACCTGAAGGGTTAAGCGAGCCAGTGATGGGGGGGGTTGATTGGGTATGGTGCAAGCTGTGGGCTGGAGCGATGGGGAGATGGGGGTCCATGGTCAGGTCCATCTGCTGCTCCCCCCCCCCCCCCTGACCAATGGAGCATTAGCTGCCACTGTTCTGTATAGAAGGGTGGCCTGACTTTGGAGGGCTGTCCGGGTAAAAAGTGTCCTTGATTTTGACAAGAATGGGGTGGATTTACTGAAGGCAAATAGATGGTGCACTTTGCAAATGCAGTCGCTCCAGAGCTTAGTAAATGAGGTGAAGCTCTGCTGACTTCCATCATCCAATCATGTGCAAGCAAAATGTTGTCTTTTACATTTTCCTTGCAAGTGCTCTGGAACAACTGCAAAGTGCTTAGACTATTTGCCTTTAGTAAATCCACCCCAATGTGTCCTTGATTTCTTCCAGTCTTCTTTTTTTAATTCTTTATTTAGCATTCAGGGAATTCAGCATTGCAACACATAACAGAAACAAAGATATGACAGCATCACGCATAATGGTCAAATAGGCATAATACAATACAACTAGCAAAACAAACATACACATGAAAAAGGGCGTTTCATTTAATTGCTTGTGAAATCTATTGGCTGTTGAAATTCAGCAAAAAAAAGTTGAATTCGGAGGTGTTTTATGTCATTTACCTGCAGGAAGATAATCCTTAAAACAGGTACACTGCAGAGAAAAGTAAGAGAAGAAAGCAATAATAAAATAAGAGAAGAACGAGAGGAGGTAAATCCGGAGAAACGAGAAGGATGGGACAGGAGAAGGAGAATAAAGAAAAGGATGGGACAAGAGTAGAGTTGAGCGAACACCTGGACGTTCGGGTTCGGAGGGTCCGAACGAACGTTGAAAAAATAGTCTGGGTTCGGCACCGAATGTTGCCCGAACGTTATCCCGAACCCCGAACCCCATTGAAATCAATAGGGACCCGAACTTTTAGGCACAAAAATGGCTGTAACAAAGTCCTGGCAAGTGCTAGAGGGCTGCAAAAGGAAGTAAAATGGGGGTAAGAGTGGGGCAAGTGCCCTACAAAAAAATGGGGATAGGGAAAATAAATTAAAATCAAATAAACTAGGAGATGATTTTTCAAAAATAATCGGTCACTTACAGCTGCAGCTAAAACCTCTCCCTTTAGAACTAGGAGATGATTTTTGAACAATAATCTGTCCCTCTAAGCAGAAGCCTCTACCTAGTGCAGTCAGATCGCTCAAAGCAGCAGTATGTGAAATCTCAAATTACTCCCACAATCTGATCGTTGTGCATGATCGTAACGATCGTTGTGTTATGCAGGGTTTGATCTGCAATCTGCCACTCAAAGCAGCAGTATGTGAAATCTCAAATTTCTGCAATCTGTCCCTCAGAGCAACAGCAGTAGTAATCTCAGGATGCAGGATCAGATGTTAAAATGTCTGCAATCTCTCCCTCACAAAAAACGCCGGCAGCTTCCTCTCCCTACCCTAACCAAAGAGCATGTGACATGCATCACTGTGACTTCAGCTTATAAAGAGGCTGGGTCACATGATGCACTGGCCAATCACAGCCATGCCATTAGTAGGCATGGCTGTGATGGCTTCTAAGGGCAAACCAGTGAAACACTTGTTGATTGGCTGCCCTGCAGCTATTCAACATGCGTGATCAACTACCAGAACCCAGAACCCGAACGTTTTTTGAAATGTCCGTGTTCGGGTCCGGGTCCCGGACACCCGAAAGTTCGGTACGGACCCGTACGTTACAGTCCGGGTTCGCTCAACACTAGACAGGAGAAGGAGAATAAAGAGAAGGATGGGACAGGAGAAGGAGAATAAAGAGAAGGATGGGACAAGAGGAGGAGAATAAAGAGAAGGATGGGACAGGAGAAGGAGAATAAATAGAAGGATGAGACAGGAGAAGAAGAAAAAAGATAAGGGTGGGACAGGAGAAGGAGAATAAAGGGAAGGGTGGGCAGGCGGGGAGGAAAATGGTTAAACTAAAGCAGGGATGTGGCGAAATGTAAAGTAATGCACTTGAGGGCAAAAAACATAAATGCAAACTACTCACTAGGGCGAGAACTGCTGGAGGGAATCAAGGATGGAGAAAGATCTGGTTGTCCTAGTAGAAGACAGATTGAGCAATAGCATGCAATGTCAAGCTGCAGCTACCAGAGCTGGCAGAATGTTAGCATGTAAAAAAAAGGGATATACTCAGAGATAAACTATAATCCTGCCACTTTAATGACTCTGGTTAGTCCACATCTGGAGTATTCTGTCCAGTTCTGGTCACTGGTCCAGGGATGTGCTGGAACTGGAGAGGGTCCAAAGAAGGGCATCAAAATGAATAAGGGGCCTAGACGTCCTCAAATACGAGGAATGTCTGCAAGCGCAATTTATTCTTTCTGGAGAAGAGACGCTTGAGAGGAGATATGATAGCAATTTACAAATATCTCAATGATGATCCCAGCATAGGAAAAAAATATTCAGTCTCAGGGAGTGTACGAGGACATGGGGCCACACTATGAGATTGGAAGAGAAGCGGTTTAACCTTAAACTGCGTAGGGAGTTTTTCACTGTCAGGGCAATAAGGATGTGGAACTCTCTTCCACAATTGGTGGTGTTAGCAGGGAGTATGGATATTTTTAAAAGACTCTTGGATGAGCATCCTAAAGAACACAACATACAGGGATATGGAAAATAATTATAGACACTGACACACGTACACCTACAAAGGTTTAACTGGATGGACTCTTATCTTTATTTAACCTTACCTACTATGTAACTATGTAAAGGAACTTTCTCCTTCTCCAATCGTGCCAATGACAAGGTTAAAGAAGCTGGACACTTGCCAAAAGAACAAGTCATGGCTGAGAGGCAAGAGGGGTCTGTTCTCTATAAAATAAATAGGGAGTCCAAGTCTTCCAGGATTTGTCCTCTCTTTCCTTCAAAACCATTTTTTAGATCTCCTCGATCCTCACCTTACAATAAGCTTGTAGTTTTCAATAATGCATGAATACAAGCCTTCACTGCTGTAAGCAAGAATTTTTATAATTTTTTGTTGGATAGTGGAGTGTCATTCAGGAGATAAGCACCTGGGTTTTTGTTGAGGGTCACTCCTGTTAGAGTCCTGATTGTGTTTTCTATTTCATTCCAAAATTCTTGATGTTTCAGGCATTCCCAGAAAATATAAGAGTCCCACAGCACCAACAGGTGTTAGGTACCCGGGAGGTTCAGTTTTATTGGAGTCCTGTACCACCGCATGAGGATTTCTTTCCATCTTTAACTTACTTACTGAGGCAATTTTTTAATTTTCACATGGGATTGTGGAGCCTCCACACGGTTTGCATAGCGGGTGACGGCGGGCTCAGAGAACGCACCTCTGCAGGCTATAGCTGACAGGTGCAGAGACACACATAATAACTAGGAGTGAATACAAGGAGGCAAACAGGAATCTCTAGAAACAGGTAGAAGTGCGTGCGGACACCAAGGACTAGAAATACACTGGGAGATATTGAATGGGAAACAGACTAGAAATACACTGGGAGATGCTGAATGGGAAACAGACTAGAAATACACTGGGAGATACTGAATGGGAAACAGACTAGAAATACACTGGGAGATACTGAATGGGAAACAGGCTAGAAATACACTGTGGGACTCTGAATCCCACTGCAGATGCAGGTGATGCTAACACATAGAGTACAACAATACACAGGTTATCACAGAGGGGCTGAAAGGCTGAAAGCAAAGGTACACAAGGAAAACTGGTATGCTCAAAGGACACAACAGGTGCAAGAAGAAACACACTTAGGCTGGGTTCACACTATCCAACACAAAAACAGTCAGACTTTTGATCCTTCTTTGCCCTGCAACATCAGTCCTACTTCTGTCCTACTTTGGTCCTACTTCCATCCGACTTGAATGAACAAGATAAGATTTTGCTCCGACTTTGAGACGGTGACTTGTCCTTTGACCAATCAAAACAATCCCAGTGTGAGATAAATTCCTTTTACTGCTGCTGTAATCACCAAGTCGGATGCCACAAGTCGGATGGTTAGAACAAGGATCCGACTTTGATCCGAATTCAATGATGTTCAATGGGCTGAAGTAAGACCAAAGTCGGACCAAAGTAGCACAGGAACCTTTTTCAAAGTCAAACCGACTTGTGTCGGACCAGTTGAGATGGCTCTCACAGGGAAACATTTATTTTATGACGTAATGCAACTTGTGCTTATAATGTCGGTCCGTTTGTCGGACAAGTGTGAACCCAGCCTAAGGGGTTGATTTACTAAAGCTGGGGAGTGCAAAATCTGGTGCCGCTGTGCATGCTAGCCAATCAGCTTCTAACCTCAACTTGTTCAATTAAGCTTTAACAATAAAACCTGGAAGCTGGTTGACGTTGAGGCTGGGTTCACACTATCCGACAAAAAAACGGTCCTACTTGGATCCTACTTTGCTGTGCGATTTACGGTCCTACATAGGGTCAAAGTCGGACCGTTTGTCTGTGAACAGGGATCCGACTTTGATCCCGACAATGCCAGGCACCTTGTGCTCTGGGGATTTTGAAGGGGACTCCACGCCAAATTAAAAAAAAAATGGCATGGGGTCCCCCTCCAGGAGCATACCAGGCCCTTTGGTCTGGTACGGATTTTAAGGGGAACCCCACGCCAAAAAAACAGCGTGGGGTCCCCCCCAAAATCCATACCAGATCCTTATCCGAGCACGCAGCCCGGCAGGCCAGGAAAGGGGCTGGGGACGAGCGAGCGCCCCCTCCTGCACCATACCGGGCCGCGTGCCCTTAACATGGGGAGTATGGGTGCTTTGGGGCAGGGGGGGTCTGCGCCCCCCACCCCAAAGCACCTTGTCCCCATGTTAATGAGGACAAGGGCCTCTTCCCGACAACCCTGGCCGGTGGTTGTCGGGGTCTGCGGGCGGGTCTTATCGGAATCTGGAAGCCCCCTTTAGCAAGGGGGCCCCCAGATGCCGGCCCCCCACCCTATGTAAATGAGTATGGGGTACATCTTACCCCTACCCATTTACCTGGAAAGAAATATGTACAAAAAAACCACCACACAGCTTTTTAAAATATTTTATTTAATCTGCTCCGGCGGTCTTCTCCCCTCTCTGGCTCTTCTTTCTTCGGCTCTTTTGCGGGGTCTTCCAACTTCTGAGGGGTCTTCTTTCTTCTCCTTCTCTGCGGCGTCTTCTGCTCTTTTGCCGGTCTTCTCCACTGTCCCCTTCCCTCTGTTCTTCCTCTCTTCTTCTTCTTCTTCCCATGTTGACACGACGCGATTTCCTTCACGAATGCCCTCTCCGCTGTGTGCCGTGCCTTATATTGGCATGGGGCGTGACCACCAGATGACATCACCCGGAGGCCCCACCCCCGTATGATGTCGCTTCCTGGTGCGGAGCTGTGACATCATATGGGGTAGGGCTTCCAGGTGATGTCATCTGGTGGCCACGCCCCATGCCAATATAAGGCACAGCACACAGCGGAGAGGGCATTCGTGAAGGAGATCGCGTCGTGTCAACATGGGAAGAAGAAGAGAGGAAGAACAGGGAAGGGGACAGTGGAGAAGACCGGCAAAAGAGCAGAAGACGCCGCAGAGAGTGAGAAGAAAGAAGACCCCTCAGAAGATGGAAGACCCCGCAAAAGAGCCGAAGAAAGAAGAGCCAGAGAGGGGAGAAGACCGCCGGAGCAGATTTAATAAAATATTTTAAAAAGCTGTGTGGTGTTTTTGTGTACATATTTCTTTCCAGGTAAATGGGTAGGAGTACGATGTACCCCATACTCATTTACATAGGGTGGGGGGGCCGGCATCTGGGGGCCCCCTTGTTAAAGGGGGCTCCCAGATTCCGATAAGTCCCCGCCCACAGAACCCCCAACAACCAACGGCCAGGGTTGTCGGTAAGAGGCCCTTGTCCTCATCAACATGGGGACAAGGTGCTTTGGGGTGGGGGGCACAGAGCCCCCCTGCCCCGAAGCATCCATACTCCCCATGTTGAGGGCACGCGGCCTGGTATGGTGCAGGAGGGGGGTGCGCTCGCTCGTTCCCACCCCCTTTCCTGGCCTGCAGGGGCTGCGTTCTCGGATAAGGGTCTGGTATGGACTTTGGGGGGGACCCCACGCCGTTTTTTCGGCGTGGGGTTCCCCTTAAAATCCATACCAGACCAAAGGGCCTGGTATGCTCCTGGAGGGGGACCCCATGCCAGTTTTTTTTTTTTAAATTTGGTGTGGAGTTCCCCTTCATGATCCCCAGAGCACAAGTCGCATGCCAAAGTCGGATCAGTGAAGACACTGATACGACTTTGATCCGACTTCAATGCCTTTCAATGAACTGAAGTAGGATCAAAGTCGGACAAAAGTAGTACAGGAACCTTTTTCAAAGTCGGTCCGACTTTGAAAAACACAAGTCGGAGCAGTTAAGACGGCTCTCATAGGGAATCATTGTTTTTGTGAGGTAATGCGACTTGTGCTCTTCATGTCGCTCCGAGAATCGGACTAGTGTGAACCCAACCTTATCCAGAGCTGCACCAGATTTTGCACTGTACAGCTTTAGTAAATGAACCCCTAACAGGTCATAGGAACCACCGTTGTATGCAAAATTGATTGTTAGTATGCGCAATTAGAACAGCTGACGTACGACGGTCGTACAACAGGAGTTGTAGGAGCAGACTAGAAAACTTTGGTAGTACCAACAAGCTGTCGTACGACCATTGTATCGTGTGTACAGAGAAGTTGGTCCAACAAGTTGTATTGTGCAAAAAAAGCATGCTCAGAAGTCAGGAATGGCTAATTACATGCACCTGAACTTTCTCTTTATACGTTCATTACACGTCACTACGTTCGGCTTGGTCGTACGATCGTGTAGTGCATTTCAGTATGCGAAATATAACAGCAACATACGATTTGGGCCGTTCGGTCGTACGGTCGTCGAACCGTGTGTACGAGGCTTAAGAGTCACAGAGGATAGGTTGGAAGACACTGGGGGGTACAGAGGTCACACTGGGAGATGTTTGCAAGCAGACATTAGGAATAAGAGGGATCCAGCTGTAAGATCACTAGGAAGATCAGAGTCATAAGGGGTCTTCTCGGGAAACTAGGGACGCTAAAAAACAATGGGGGGTATAAGAGCAACCATTTACACTAGGAAATCTTTTCCACTAGGAAGCACAAGGGCCACTTGGAATCTTCTTGAAAACCACTTGGGGAACTGGCACTAGTAACAAGTAGTAAGGCTCAGTTCATATATATGTGATTTGGATGCTTTTAAACTGCATCCGATTCGCATGACATGTGAACTGAACCGGCTTTCTATTTCACATACTGTATGTCTGGGCCGGCCACAGTCCGTTTTTAAAGAGTCCTGTATGAATGTCAGTCCAGTTCAGGTGCGAATTCAGGTGTCATGCATTTTAAAAATTCTAACCTGAACCGGTGAATGAAACCACACCGGACTACTTTGAAAAACTGCAAGGAAACCATGAGCAGACAAAAGTATTGGGACGCCTGCCTTTAAATGCACATGAAATTTAGTGGCAACCCAGTCTTAGTCCGTAGGGTTCAATATTGAGTTGGCTCACCCTTTGCAGCTATAACAGATTAATGTCTTCTGGGAAGGCTGTCCACAAGGTTTAGGAGTGTCTATGGGAATGTTTGACCATTCTTCCAGAAGCGCATTTGTGAGGTCAGGCACTGATGTTGGATGAGAAGGCCTGGCTCGCAGTCTCCGCTCTAATTCATTGCAAAGGTGTTCTATGGGTTGAGGTCAGGACTCTGTGCAGACCAGTCAAGTTCCTCCACCCCAAACTCGCTCATCCATGTCTTTATGGACCTTGCTTTGTGCAGTGGTGTGCAGTCATGGTGGAACAGGAAGGGGCCATCCCCAAACTCTTACCACAAAGTTGGGAGCATGAAATTGTCCAAAATGTCTTGGTATGCTGACGCCTAAGAGTTCCCTTCACTGGAACTAAGGGACCAAGCCCAACCCCTGAAAAACAACCCCACACCATAATCCCCCCTCTGCCAGATGATTTTGACTAGTGTACAAAGCTAGGTCCATAAAGACATGGATGAGTGAGTTTGGAGTGGAGGAACTTGTCCTTACCTCAACCCGATAGAACACCTTTGAGATGAATTAGAGCGAGACAGGAAATGCCTGAAGCAATGAGCCAAGCCTAAATAGAAAGGTAGATGGCCTTGTTGGGCTGGGTGTGTAGCTAATTGAATCAGCAGCAAGCGGATAACAAGTATTGAACCCAAGTCTTGTGGGATAACAGGTAAAAGCAAAACCTTGCAAGTTAAAGCTATGGATGGAACTACATATACAAACATGCCTGCTGGTCTTCGGGAGAAAAGGAGACAGATCTGCAGATCCGTGATATGTACCCCATATTCTGAGACAAGATTCAGATATGGAATCCCTTCTCAGAAAAGTATTTACAAGAAATCCTAAAAAATGAATAAAGTCTTATGCAAAGTCAAGTTTATAAAACGTTCCTCCTATTTTATAGGAGGAAATGCAGCCTTTGAAGGTGTTACACTAAGACCCCTTTCAACCAAGGCGTTTTTTTAGGCACTTTTGCGCAAAAAAATAGCACCTAAAAAGCGTCTGAAAAACGCCGCCCCCCCCCCAATACTCCCCACTGTGAAAGCCAGAGTGCTTTTGACTTCCGGTTCCGGCGCCACATGAGCAGGGAGTGAGAGATGGCGGCTCCAGAATAGGGTTGCCACCTCATCCCTTTAAACCCGAACACATATGAATTACACAGGTTGTTCTGAGGCTAATTTAATGCAGATGAGGCACCAAGTGAGTTTAATTACCACCTTAATCAGCCACAGAACAACCTGTGTAAGGCACCATTCACACAGGGGCGACTGTCGCTCCGACTTGGGTAGCCTCAAGTCGCCCCAGGTCGCTTGACATCTGAAATCCCATTGAAATGAATGGGAGCCGTCTTAATGTACACTACTGAAGTCGGAACGACTTCAGAAAAAGTTCCTGTACTACTTCTAGGCGACTTCTATCCGACTTGTGCCCATAGAATTGAATAGAAGTCGCCTCCAAGTCGGATCCCCCATCTAAATAAAAGCGACTTTGTAGTGAAAAGAATAGAATTTATTTTTAGCAACCCCCTCCCTCCCTTTTCTGATTGGTCAAGGCAAAGTCGTCTGGAAAAAGTCGTGTTGTAAAGTCGCCTCAAGTCCCTGGAAGTCGCGCTGTAAGTCGCGCTGAAATTGTCTAGCAAAGTCGCGTCGAAGTCGGGTCGCCCCTGTGTGAATGCAGCCTAAATCATATTTGTTCGGGATTAAAGGGATGAGGTGGCAACCCTACTCCGGAACGATCGGCATAGAAAACCGGCTACACACCGTTCGCGGGCACCACTGTTCCCTCCCTCTGCCCTGACACAGTCCCGGGTGTCACAGGTATGGACCACTTCATCCTACACGGCGGCGCCTCGTCCACACCGGCCCCCTCTCCGCCCGCCTCACACACAGCCAATATGGCTGACGGCCATCTTGCAGGGGAGAGCGTGGTCTCATCTATACTTCAGCAGCCGGCTCCACTGACGGAGCCAGATGACAGCCAGTACACAAGAATATCCCAGGCTGTGGCTGCTCTCCTCTCTTCTACCATCACCACAACGGTGGAGAGAGCGGTCACTGCTGGCATGCAGCAGATCAAAAAAGAAATAGATGAACATACTAAGAGGCTGGGAGAATTAGAACACTCAAAATGGTGCTTCAAAAATGCCCATGTCCATTGAAAATAATAGTTAAGCACTTGAAAAGCGCATGAGATGTGCACTGAGGCATGAGACAGCAACACGAATTGACCTCTGGTGGAGTGCATATGATGGGATGCACCCAATAGTGAAGTCTCTGTCTCTGAGGATATTTTCCCCAAAAAGTAGCACAAACATCAGGAGCAGCTCATAATACTCCATCCTCAATCTGCGCTCTCTCTTCCTCCACGAGATACCAAGAAGTGAACAGGATGTGATGTAGAGGGGTTGCTAGGAAATGCAAGCGCTTGAAAAGCGCTTTAAAACACCATTAGCCATTATTTATAGTGCTAGCACTTCAAAAGCAAGGGAAAAACGCACACTAAAATCATGGCGTTTTAAAGGATTTTACAGGCTTTTTTCCAATGCCTTGGTGTGAAAGTAGCCTTATGCCTCGTACACACGAGTCAACAATTGTATACAACAGGTCGTACGAATGACCGTTGTATGCGAAATCGATCGTCCATACGCGCGATTAGGACAGCCGAAGTACGACGGTCGTACAACAGGAGTTGTATGAGCAGACTAGAAAACTTTGGTAGTACCAACAAGCGGTCGTACGACCGTTGTATCGTGTGTACAGAGAAGTTGGTCCAACAAGTTGTATTGTGCAAAACACGCATGCTCAGAAGTCAGGAACGGCCGGATGCTAATTACATGCACCTGAACGTTCTCTTTATACATTCATAACACGACACTACGTTTGGCTTGGTCGTACGATCATGTAGTGCATGTCAGTATGCTGGATACAACAGCCAACATACGATTTGGGGCGCTCGGTAGGGTTGCCACATCATCCCTTTAATCCAGGACACATATGAATTACACAGGTTGTTCTGGGGCTAATTTAATGCAGATAAGACACCAAGTGAGTTTAATTACCACCTTAATCAGCCACAGAACAACCTGTGTAATTAATATGTGTCCTGGATTAAAGGGATGATGTGGCAACCCTACCGCTCGGTCGTACGACCGTCAAACCGTGTGTACGAGGCTCAACCACTTGCCAACCGTAGGTTGATGGCGACAAGGTGGTTCGTTATCGCAAATCGCCGTCATACGACGGTGGCTGCGATAACGCGCACTGTGAGCGCACGCGCGCCGCCGGAGGCTCGCCCGCGCCCTCACTGTGTTCGGGGAGGGCCAGGGAGCGGGTGCGGCGGCTTCGATTGCCGCCGGCTACCCACGATGGCCCCCCCGGAGTGAAGGAACGGAGGTCCGTGTATGTAAACACGGACCTCCGTTCTGTGAAGGGGGAAGGGCTGTGATCACAGCCTTCCTGTATACGGAAGCTGTGACCACTTCCCTTCCCCAGCTAGGGCAGTCCCCCCTCAGTTAGAACACGCCCAGGGAACACAGTTAACCCTTAGAGCGCCCCCTGCAGGTTAACCCCTTCACTGCCAATGGCATTTACACAGTAATCAGTGCATTTTTATAGCGCTGATCGCTGTATAAATGCCAATGGTCCCAAAAAAGTGTCAAAATGGTCCGACATGTCTGCTGAAATATCGCAGTACCGCTAAAAATCACAGATCGCCGCCATTACTAGTATAAAAAAAATAAATAAATAAAAACCCCAAAAATGAATTCTCATCATCCGTAAACGCGACCACTTTTGTGCAAACCAATCAATAAACGCCGATTGTGATTTTTTTTTATCGTAAATATGAGGAAGAATATAAATCGGCCAAAAACGGTGAAAAAAATGTTTTTTTATATTTTTTTTTTGGATTTGTATTTTAGCAAAAAGTAAGAAATTTGGGTTTTTTTGCAAAATTGTCGCTCTTCTTTTGTTTATAGCGGCGATCAGAAATGACGCAGAGGGGATCAAATACCACCAAAAGAAAGCTCTATTTGTGGGAAAAAAAGGACGCAAATTTTGTTTGGGTACAACATCGCACGACCGCGCAATTGTCAGTTAAAGCGACGCAGTGCCGAATCGCAAAAAGGGCTCTGGTCCTAAAGCTGGAAATCCTTCCGGGGCTGAAGTGGTTAAGAGATCAGTGAACATTTCTCTCTAGCAAAACACATTGGTGTAAATTTAAAATGTGAAGTTTAACTACCCTGCACGCTTATGCAAAAAAATAAAATAAAATACAAAACAATGCAAAAACCACTACAAAAAGAAGAATAAATGGAAAGAGTATTACCTTACTTTCTAGCAAGTACTGTCTAAGCGGCTCAAGAGACGATATTGAGAGTTCCCACTTGTGAAATTGATAATTCTACAGTAGTTCAATTTAGCTAGAATTGTTCGTCTCAAGTTACAATGATCTCTTAGATCTTCAAATCTTCTAAATAAATAAAAGAAGAAAGTAGAATGTTTTATGTTCTACCAACTTTTGCCTAAGCAGCTTGGTGGGCCAAATTCCAACTCCGGCAACAGCAGTCATTTTGCAGCAAAACTATTTTATCTGAAATCACTCCCCTCCTCCCTGATTACAATGATCTCAGGAATCTTCTGGTCAACAAAAAAGTTTAGAAATCGCATTCCCAGTTATTAAAATGGGCGACTCTCTATGGCCTCAATTTTCTTTGTTTAACTTTTTGTTTGGCAGCCCTCCGTGGGACCTTGGGTGAGTGCAGTCTTTAACCACTCCAGATCCGCGCTATTGCCGAAGTACGGCTCCAGCGCGGATCTGAAATGCCGGGACGATGTCCATGGACGTTGTCCCCTGTGCACGCTCCTCGCGCGCCCCCTGGCGGCAGCGGTGGCGCGAGCGTGCCCGTGGCTCGGGCGGACTCGATGTCCGCCCGAGACCCGCCGATCTCTTTTAGCAGCCTCAGAACGGGGAACTGCCAATGTAAACACGGCGGTTCCCCGTTCTGTTACAAGGGACATAGCAGATCTACTGATCCCTGTCACTGGGATCAGTTAGATCTGTTATGTCCCGGCCAGCCCCGCCCCCCCCCCCCACAGTTAGAACACAGCCAGGGAACATAGCAGGGCCGTAAAGTCTAGGCGCGACCTCGGCATGAAGCCGTTATCGCGCCTAGACCTCACCAATTTCTGACGTGAGTGGGTTCCAGGGTGCCTCCCGACGGTTTGTTTTTCAATTTGTTTCTTTTAACTCCGGTATCTCTCAGCGGGTAAAATTATTGACCCTTACGCTAAAGATTTGAAAAAACAACTGGTCTTCTAAGGACTCTAGTAACATTAGTCCCTCCTCCCCTCACTAAAGTCTATTTTATCAAAACGACGTTTTACTGACGACA
>BLSH010423825.1:548334-558639 GCA_018402905.1 Glandirana rugosa | reverse complement strand
CCCACAATGGCTCCTCTCACGCAGTCAACCATCTACCAGAAGGCCTACGTCTACTCAAAGCCTGGAACATTATTCCAGACCCACCTCAAGAAATAAACATCCACCCTTAAGCCAACAGATCTCTCCCAGGAGTTCAACACCACAACAACAAACACGGTCTGAACAACTGAAGGATCCCAAGGGTCCACTATCTTCGCCATAACCTCCGGCCTGCCGATTGAGCCCCCGGAACAAAGAGCTCAGTCTTTCTTAGATGTTACAAACTCTTCCCCCACAAGTCTAGCAGCTACACATGAATCAGCTGCTCGTTACAGACTTAACCGGATGTTAAGAGGTCCTACCGTTGAGGACCTTTGAGTTGATTTGCTTTACTATTTTCTTTACTTCCGTTATTTTTACTGTTTCCATTCTTCACAGACTCTCCTCGTAACTCAGGTGACAACATTACCTCTTTACAACAGATTTGATCTAACCACAACACCAAGTATCTATTACAGGCTCTAACCACCTACCGACAGCAAACAAGAACACAGAGGACCCCTGCCACCACCCGCAACCAAGACAACAGCAAAGAACCACTGCACCAGGACTCAACAACGCAAGTAAGTGCTCCCACCACACACTCCAATTCCCAAAGATGACCATCACAGTCCTGTCTCTAAATGCCCGAGGCCTGAACCACCCGGCAAAAAGGACATCCCTCTGGAAAACGGCCCTACAACTACACAGCGACATTGTATGCGTCCAAGAAACGCACTTTATGTTAGATAACTCTCCCCAATGTAAACACAAATCATTCTCCCACGTGTTCCAGGCTAAATTCTCCAAAAAACAAAGAGGTATTCTAATAGCGATCAGAGATTCTGTATCCTTCCAACTCCACCAAAGCATCATAGACCCCAATGGGCGATACATTATCATTATCTGCACCATCAACGCTAACAAATACACCCTGGCATCCATATATGCTCCCAACCAGAGACAGATCTCATTCCACAACAAAATGATCAGAAAAATAAAGAAAGTCCAACAGGGCCACATACTCATATGTGGGGACTTCAACCTAGTCCCGGATTACCAACTGGACTCATCTTCCAAGCCCAAAAGAACCCTACCATCGCTAAACCCACTGCTGAACGCCAATGACCTCTACGATGCGTGGAGATGCGGACATGCAGAGGAAAGAGACTTTACATACCTGTCTACAAAATGTACACTCATCCGAGATCCACGCAGCCACCTGGTCCGACCACGCGCCAATAACCATTACTTTACTAGAAAAAAATCAAGCCCTACTTCATACTTGTGGCGCACCAACAATTACATGCTACAAAACCCACATTATGCAAGAATGATATCAAACAAACTAGAAGAATACTTTATCAACAATACAGGCTCAGTGGAGGACCCGATGGTTGCGTGGTGTGCTCACAAAGCCTTTATAAGAGGTATCCTGATTCAACTAGGCGCTAAATCAAAGAGGGAAAGATCGCAGCGTTTAGACGCTCTATCAAAGGAAATCAACACACTAGACATCTCAAACAAAAAATCGCCAACCCCAGAAACAACAACACAAATCTTTAAATTACGCCAAGACCTACGAGACCTATTACTCCAATCCCACGAAAAATCCCTACGTACACTAAAAGCTACTAACTTCACAACAGGAAACAAAGCAGGAAAATCAATGGCTAGATTAATTAAGGGCCGACGCGTAAAATCAAAAATCCAATATCTCCACCACCCAGACTCCAACAAAATATTGATTAACCCCAAAGAAATAGCGGACGCTTTTAGCACGTATTACAGCAATCTCTATAACATCCAAAAAGACCAAACAACACATCAACCCTCAAATCAATGCCTTCCTAGACCACATATCACTACCTAAGATAACAGACGACCAACTATCCGACCTAAACAAACCATTCAACCAAACAGAATTAGACCACACTATTAACCACCTGCCCAACAACAAGGCCCCAGGGCCCGACGGCCTATCAGGGGAATATTATAAAACATTCTTCCAAATCCTATCTCCCCACTTAATCACCATCTACAATAGAGCCACATCTACTTCTCTCTTCCCACCCGAAATGTTAAATGCTACAGTCATCACCCTCCCGAAACCTGGGAAAGACCCGAATTCCCCTAAAAATTTCCGCCCCATTGCATTACTCAACATCGATCTAAAAATATATGCTAAACTTCTAGCCAACAGACTTATACAAATCCTCCCTTCTTTAATAAACAAAGATCAATCAGGCTTCGTCAAGGGCAGGCAAACCTCAGACGCCACTAGAAGGTTGATAAACCGTATACAAAATGCAGAACAGTCTGGAACGCCTTCTCTGCTCCTATCTCTGGATGCAGAGAAGGCATTCGATAGAGTACACTGGACATACCTCCACTTAGTACTCCACAAATTTGGCTTTCAAGGAAGCATCCTAAACGCAATATTGGCACTCTACAAGTCCCCATCGGCCCAAGTATTCACCTCAGACTGTATATCCAAACCATTTAAAATAACAAATGGAACAAGACAAGGCTGCCCCCTTTCCCCCCTGATCTTCAACTTAACAATCGAACCCCTCGCAGAACACATACGGACGAACCAACTAATAACAGGACTCAAGATAGGCACCCAGGATCACAAAATCAGTCTATTTGCAGATGACGTAATCCTTATACTAAAAAAACCCATACACTTCCTTAGCTGCAGCACAAAACACATTAAACTGGTTCAGCAGAATATCGTATTATAAACTAAATGAAGTCAAGTCCTCTATCCTTGGAATAGGCATTGACAGTGTACAATCCAATGTACTCCAGCAAACTTACCCGTACTCATGGGCAGAACACAGTATAACATACTTGGGAGTACAAATAACAAAGTCCACCAAAAACCTATTCTCGTCCAACTACCTCCCCTACCGTACTAAACTCCAAGCCGACCTGCAAAACGTATCCAAATTTGAATTCTCATGGGCAGGCAAACTAGCGGCATTTAAAATGATGAATTTACCGCAACTCCTCTACCTCTTTAGGTCTCTCCCAATACCTATTCCTCTCAGCTACTTCAAGTCCCTACAGGCACTCCTATCCACATATGTGTGGCAAGGGAAAAAACCCAGATCAGCTCACATCAAACTCATCAAACACCGCTCAGCGGGTGGAATGGGTTACATAGACATCAAAGAGAACCACACAGCAACCATTCTCTCCCAAATAAAAGAATGGTTCCTTCCGTCACCTGACACACACTGGGGCACAATAGAAACATACTATACGCACAAGAACACACTGCGGACATGGCTAGCAGGCACACTACTAAAAGCAGCCACCCCATCACATATCCCCCCCCCCCCCCATGACGGCATCCCTAAATGCCTGGAAATCCCTAATAGCACAAGCTCCCACGTTAGAAGAGCGTTACAATCTAAAAACCCCGCTACAAGCTCTTGAAAACGCCATAGACAACATATCCCTCTCCAGTTGGACCAAGAAAGGAATCCACCACATAGAAGATTTAGTCACCTCGCTAGGACCAAAATCGTTCTCACAATTAGTTTCAGAATTCTCAATACCATCCACTGACATATATCTGTATATACGAGTCTCACACTGCCTCTCCAAATTCCCCAAATGGAGAAACGAAATCCACCCCAAAGCATGGACATTCCTATCCCCTAGCTCACTAAACAAGAAAGGAATCTCATTATTTTATGGTATACTCCAACAAAAAACAACCTTTACAAAAAACGACGCCATACTTAGATGGGAATCAGATCTAGGCAAAAACTACACAATAGAACAATGGACTCAAGCTTGTAAATCCACATACCACACGACGAGAAGCACTAAACTATGGGAGTTATCCCAGAAAATATTGTTACGTTGGTACCTAACACCCGACAAAATCTCCCGCTTCAGGGGCAAACCCTCAGATAAATGCTGGCGAGATTGCGGCCAAAAAGGAGACATCATGCACGTGTTCTGGAACTGCCCTAAACTGACAATCTTTTGGAATGAAGTAGAAATAATAACAAACATGGCAGGCAAACACGTCATTATCTCACCAGGACTTGCTTTACTAAACCTAGACCTTTATATCCTACCCCCAAACATCAGACACTCAACCCTACAATTCCTTTTAGCAGCCAGACTCACAATAGCCAGACACTGGAAGGATCCAAACCCCCCAAATCTCATAGAAGCTATTGAAATAACAAACACCCACCATACCTATGAACTACTACTAGCATCGGTAAATGGAAATAAACACAAAACCTCAAAAAATTGGGAAACATGGAAAGCCAGGATATAAAACTAAGAGGGGCAAGCCGAGTAACCAAAAGATAATCTTCTCCTTCATGGCGTGACCCCCCCCTCAAGACACAGTATGCTCCCACATGGGGTGTCTGGGGCGAGGGAGCAAACCTCAAATACCTTGGCATGCCCCAATACAGATCAGATCAAAAGACAACATCCCATTAGGGATGCCCACGGAAATCACACTCAGCTAACACCAAAAATAAAAAGGGTACCATCTCACCACACTGGAATCACCTAATATTTTGTTATCTCCACTGGTCATTATACTCTATGCTGTTACATTCACCTCTATTCACCACATTATGCTGTTCTTCCTCCTAGACTAATACAATTTGTGTATGTATCTAAACAAACTGTACTTCACCTGAGCCGGGGTATGCCCAGAGGCTCTGTTTTGTCAATACTTCTCTTATAAAACCAATAAACAATATTGAAAGAAAAGATTGGTTGGGTCCAGTGAAGGCTTTTTAATTATGGGGCTAACTAGTGCACGTTTTAGAGAGTTGGGGAAGAGGCCAGAAGAGAGGGAGAGATTGAAGATGTGGGTTAAAGAGTGTAGAATAGAGCCAGAGGGTGAACGCAGCATTTGCGAGCGAACAGGATCCAACGGGCAGGTGGTTAGTTTGACTTTAGCAAGTAGTTTAGCAATCTAAAGTGGTGGGGTTGAATGAGGGAAGTAGTGATTGTACAGTACCTGTAGGCATGAAGTGTAAAGCGTGGAAGGTATCCGAACAACAGAGATCTCCTCACAAAATGTTACATAGATAGATATATAAACACATTTTTTCTTTCACAGGTTAGTTAGAATAGTCTTAGAATGGTGGTGGGAGTAGGTTTAGGCTTACTTAGATTTTGATGGGAATAAACCACGCGACCTCCGGAAGGTTTACCCCTCTTTATGACCAGGCCATTTTCTGCGATATGGCACTGCGTTACTTTCATTGACAATTACACGATTGTGCAACGTCCTTTTATCCCACAGACAGAGCTTTCTTTTGATCATTTCTGCATATATTTTTTTTTTCGCTATAAACAAAAGACCGACAATTTTGAAAATAACAATATTTGTTACTTTCTGCTATAAAACACATCCAATAAAAAATGCAAAAAATCTAATTTCTTCATCAGTTTAGGCCAATATGTATGCTGCTACATATTTTTGATAAAAAATCCCAATTAGTGTATATTGATTGGTTTGCGCAAAAGTTATAGTGTCTACAACCATGGGATATTTTTATCTATTTTTTTATTTTTAATTTTTTACTAGTAATGGTGGTGATCAGCAACTTATAGCGCCACTGTGACACTGCGGCGGACAAATGGGACACCTAACTGATTTTTTTTTGGTAACCAGTGACATTAATACAGGGATCAGTGCTAAAAGTATGAACTGTCACTGTACTAATGACACTGTCTGGGAAGGGGTTAACAGCAGTGGCAATCAAAGGGTTAATTGTGTGCCTAGCCTGTGCTCACTGTGTGAGTGGGAGGTGCTTTGACTAGGGGAAGGTATTGATCCATGTTCCTGCTTTGCAGAAACACATTACCAATAGGCGGAGCTTAGCCAGCGTCATACGCACTTCCGGTCCTAGCCTCGGTGGAACGCAAGGAAGTTCCTGGCATCTACGTCTGACTTCTCATACCGCAATGTGAGTGTATGCTATTTTTAGCCGTGTATTTTATTTCCTGCACCTAAACATTGCCTTTTTCACTTACCGATGGAACCCTGACTGGGTGAGTGGGGGAACCTGTTGGCCTGATATTAGAGGGACAACGTCGGGAAGGTCTTACACCATCAGGATTTATTTTCCTATCCCAGAAGGACTGTGCGGACTGGTGAGTGGGGCATTTGATGGAGGGGAGCACTACTGCATGGTGATTTTTTTTTACTCCCCACACATATAATCTGCTGCTAATTGTAGCTGAATTGACAGACTATAATATTTGCACTTATACTTTTGGGTCTGCTATTTATACGATACCCTTGTTAAAACAACACAATTGTTTTTCTGCACCTATGCACTTTATATTTATATAACAGCACAATATTATATATGCACTATATCAACCACCCACAATATTATTTTTAAGTGGAGATTTTTTTATATATCCTGTTTGCATTTATATGGATTAAGCACTATATCTGAATTTATTCGGAATATATGGAACACATATCCACCACACATACTGCATTATCAAACTATTAATTTTTTTTATAGTTTATGTGGAACCTAAAATCATATACATACTCATATTCACCTTTATATTTATATTGATCATTGTATTTATTTTATATGTGGATTGAGCACTATATTCACCACCAATTTATTTTATTGCATTTGTAGCATTGACCTTGGTAGGTCCTTCTTGGCAGCGCCATACCCACTGTTCTTACTACACATTACCAATACCTCCCCTTCTGACAGAACAGCAATCAGCTTTGTTTACATGGGTAGATTATTGTTCTGCCTGTGTACTGTCTAATCGGCGGGTGCAGGCAGACATTGAGTCCACAGTAATTGCCGCATGGATACTGCTGTGTGTGATCACAGCAAGAGCAGGTCGATAGTGGCGCCTGTGCGCCCCAGACCCAAAAGTGTCAGTTTATGTACTAGGTACGTGATCTGGCACAGAGCGGCTGCCCTGCCACAGTATATGGGCAGACTGCAAGTGGTTAAAAAGCAACACAAAAAAATGCACAATTAAATAACATGTCTGTGAGTGGCCTAAATCTGCCTGTAAAGAAGTGCACTTGTGTGATGTACTGTGATAGCACTGTGTGCATGGTGTGGCACTCTGATGACACTGTGGGCAGGGTGTGGCACTATGATGGGCAGTGTGTGCAAGGTGTGGCACTGTGATGGCACTTTGTGCACAGTGTGGTGCTGTGATGGGCACTGTATGCATGGTGTGGCACTGTGATGGCACTGTGTGCATGGTGTGGCACTGTGATCGCACTGTGTGCATGGTGTGGCACTATGATGGGCACTGTGTGCAAGTTGTGGGACTGTGATGGCACTGTGTGCACAGTGTGGTGCTGTGATGGGCACTGTATGAACAGTGTGGCACTGTGTGCATGGTGTGGCACTGTGATCGCACTGTGTGGCACTGTGATTGCACTGTGTGCATGGTGTGGCACTGTGATGGCACTGTGTGCATGGTGGGGCACTGTGTGCACGGTGTGGCACTGTGATGGCACTGTGGGCAGGGTGTGGCACTATGATGGGTACTGTATGCACGGTGTGGCACTGTGATGGGCACTATGTGCATGGTGTGGCACCGTGATGGCACTATGTGCCCGGTTTAGCACTGTGATGGGCACTGTGTGTACGGTGTGGCACAGTGTGGCAATGTGATGGCACTGTGTGCATAGTGTGGCACTGTGATGGGCACTGTGTGCATGGTGTGGCACTGTGATGGGCACTATGTGCATGGTGTGGTACTGTGATGGCACTATGTGCCTGGTTTGGCACTGTGATGGGCACTGTGTGTACGGTGTGGCATGGTGTGGCACTGTGATGGGCACAGTGTGTACAGTGTGGCACGGTGTGGCAATGTGATGGCACTGTGTGCATAGTGTGGCACTGTGATGGCCACTGTGTGCATGGTGTGGCACACGCCCAGCTGCTGTGAATGGCGGGGGGAGCTGGGGAAGAAATATGAAAGAAATGTGGTACAAAGGATAATTTTTGAAAGTTTGGAATAATACAGATCCATTTCTATCGCTCATTTGTATGTGAGTAATGAGTTTAATGATCCATTTCCACTAGTGCAACTTGTTATGCGACTTTGGACACAATTATGACAAGTCAAAGCCCATTGATTTCAATGGCAAAGAGTTCCCATCTTTGCGACTTTGAAAATCAGTGACTTTGAAAAGGTGCCTGCACTACTTTGATGAGACTTTTGAACCAGAGAATGTTAAGTTGGATCAAAGCTGCACTCAAAGTCACACTCTACATCGCACAGCTTTCGAGTCGCACAAGTGGAAACATAGCCTAAGGCTAGAGTGCAACTTTGATGTGATTTTGAGTGCAGCTTTGATCCAACTTTACACTCTCTGAATAAAAGTTGCATCAAAAGTTGCATCAAAGTAGCGTAGGTACCTTTTCAAAAACGCTGATTTTCAAAGTCGCATAGATGGGAAAAGGTTACATTAAAATCAATGGGCTGTGACTTGTCATGTGACTTTGGACACATAGTAGCATGACAAGTCACATTTCCACTATTGCGACTTAAACGTTACGCAATTTAGAGTGCAACTTTGAGAGCAGCTTTGATCTAAATGTACACTCTCTAGATCAAAGTTGCATAAAAAGTTGCATCAAAGTAGTGTAGGTACCTTTTCAAAGTTGCATAGATGGGAATGGGTGCCATTGAAATCAATGGGCTGTGACTTGTCATGCGACTTTGTGTCCAAAGTCATACTAGTGGAAACGGAGCTTTAGTATACGTTTCCACTATTGGGACCCCAAAGTTGCATGATTTAGAGTGCGACTTTGATGCAAACCAACTTTACACTCTCTGGATTAAAGTAGCATCAAAAGTCGCGTCAAAATAGTGCAGTTACCTTTTCAAAGTCGCTGATTTTCAAAGCTGAAATCAATGGGCTGTGACTTGGCATGCAACTCTGTGTCCAAAGTCGCTCTAGTGTAAACTGAGCCTTAGTGTGGCTGCCTATACTATAGTGATGCTTGTAGACTGTGACCCCAGAGCACTTCCAGCTACACAGACCCACCCACCCTGTCTCCTGTGCACAGCTATACTGTATATGTGCCCTGCACCTCCTGGGTCCTGTGTGGATAGGCCTCCCCGGGTCCTGTGTGGATGGGTCCCCTGGGTCCTGTGTGGATGGGTCCCCTGGGTCCTGTGTGGATGGGTCCCCTGGGTCCTGTGTGGATGGGCCTCCCCGGATTCTGTGTGGATGGGCTCCCCCCCTGGGTCCTGTGTGGATGGGCTCCCCCCCGGGTCCTGTGTGGATGGGTCCCCTGGGTCCTGTGTGGATGGGTCCCCTGGGTCCTGTGTGGATGGGCTCCCCCCCGGGTCCTGTGTGGATGGGTCCCCTGGGTCCTGTGTGGATGGGCCTCCCCGGGTCCTGTGTGGATGGGCCCCCTGGGTCCTGTGTGGATGGGCCCCCTGGGTCCTGTGTAGATAGGTCCCCTGGGTACTGTATGGATGGGTCCCCTGGGTCCTGTGTGGATGGGCCTCCCTGGGTCCTGTGCGGATGGGCCCCCTGGGTCCAGTGTGGATGGGCCCCCTGGGTCCTGTGTAGATGGGTCCCCTGGGTCCTGTGTGGATGGGCCTCCCTGGGTCTTGTGTGGATGGATCCCCTGGGTCATGTGTGGATGGGCCCCCCGGGTCCGGTTTGGATGGGCCCTCCTGGGTCCTGTGTGGATGGGCCCCCTAGGTCCTGTGTGGATAGGTCCCGGGTCATGTGTGGATGGGTCCCCTGGGTCCTGTGTAGATGGGTCCCTGGGTCCTGTGTGAATAGGCCCTCTGGGCACTGTGTGAATGGTCCCCCCTGGGTCCTGTGTGGATGGGCCCCCCTGTGTCCTGTGTGGATGGGTCCCCTGGGTCCTATGTGGATGGGCCCACTGGGTCCTGTGTGGATGGGCCCCCTTGGTCCTGTGTAGATAGGTCCCCTGGGTACTGTATGGATGGGTCCCCTGGGTCCTGTGTGGATGGGCCCCCTGTGTCCTGTGGGGATGCCCCCCCCCCCAGGTCCTGTGTGCATGTGCCCCTGGGTTCTGTGTGGATGGGCCCCTGTGTCCTGTGTGAATGGGCCTCCCTGGGTCCTGTGTGAATGGGCCCCCTGGGTCCTGTGTGAATGGGTCCCCATGGGTCTTGTGTGGATGGGCCCCCCTGGGTCCTGTGTGGATGGGCCCCCCTGGGTCCTCCCCCGGGTAGGTGTGTCTTGGGTCCCCCCGGGTAGGTGTGTCCTGGGTCCCCCCGGGTAGGTGTGTTCTGGGT
>BLSH010423825.1:504875-536926 GCA_018402905.1 Glandirana rugosa | reverse complement strand
GAGCAAAAGTGGCCGCGTTTACGGATGGTGAGAATTCATTTCTGGGGTTTTTATTTTTTTTTTTATTTTTTACTAGTAATAGCGGCGATCTGCGATTTTTAGCGGTACTGCGATATTGGGGGGGACATGTCGGACCATTTTGACACTTTTTTGGGACCAATGACATTTATTCAGCGATCAGAAATTTAAATGTCCACTGATTACTGTGTAAATGTCATTGGCAGTGAAGGGGTTAACCTGCAGGGGGCGATCTAGGGGTTAACTGTGTTCCCTGGGTGTGTTCTTACTGTGGGGGGGTTGGGCTAACATGGGCATGAGAGATCTAACTGATCCCAGTGACAGGGATCAGTAGATCTCTCATGCCCCACTGACAGGGCGGGGAACCGCCGTGTTTACATCGGCGGTTCCCCGTTCTTTGCCCTGTAGCCGCTCATCGCGGCTCGCCGGCGGACATCGGGTCCGCCCGAGCCGCGGGCACACTCCTCAGGAGTGCGGCGGTGGCGCGCGCGCGCCCCCTGGTGGGCAAAATGCGAATCGCCGCCTATTTATGTCGATTCGCGCCCAGCTCCCCGACTGCCGCCGTGAAAAGACGGCGCGCGGTCGGGAAGCGGTTAAAATGTAAGTTTTTTTCCTGAAACTTCCCTCCTAAAATGAAGGTGCGTGCTATACACCTGTGCGTGTTATACGGTAGCTATTTATCACAAAATACCTCAAAGCACATTCTGCTACTCCTCCAAAATATGACCATACCAGATATGTGAGACTTTTTCCAAAGTATTACAAGGGTTCACCTCCCCAAGCTGTCACCAGCTTTATAAAGGAAGGGGCAAGGATAGTAGTGACATCATTGCCCAAATACAACCATGGCCATAATTTGGAAATGGTACTATGTCCATGCGGCCATATTTAGACAAGGATGTAGTTAGTGTAAGCAGTGAGCGGGCCGGGTGACATCAGCGTATGGTAAGTATGTGTACTACTTCCTTAGCATCGACTGACAGCCGAGATAGTGGTGACATCATTGCCCAAATATGGGAATGTGGCTATGTTTATGCAATTATGTACCCTGCTTCACTCCCCACCCATTTGCTTGCGTGATTATTGGTCACGTTTTAGCAAATTTTAGCCCTGATAAAGGGAGCACGCTCCCAAAATGGGTTGGATATTCTTGTGGATTTTATTGGATTATTTTAATAAAATAAATACTATTTGAACTTTAGCTGTTTTGGTGTGGTTCTCCTGCTTTTTCCTACAATATTTTATTTTTGTGTCCAAAGAGGCCAATTTTATCCTCACTCCTGTCCAAGTGACACCAGGAGTAGAAATAAATAAAATAGGTAAGGTAACTGAAATCAATGATGACACTGTGAGAGGTTTTCACCTTTCCCCACATTACTAAGAAATTATTTTAAAGTATAGCTAAAGCTAGTTTGGCTATACTCCTCCTGGAAATCATGGGAGTGCAGTTCACTTTGCATTCCTGTAACCCATTTTCAGCCAACAATGGGCTAAAGCCTGCTGTTAGCAGTTGTCACTCAGCCAGCCCAGACTCTGAATCAATCTTGATTTTACAGTTGAGATCCACTCAGATGCTAGGGCTGGTAGCTGGCCCTAGCCTGTCAGTGAGACGCTGAGAAACTAGGCCAGCCGCTCCCACCCCCCGCACAGCTCAACGCTCCAGTGAGCACTGTAGGGGCAGAGTAGAAAGCCAGTCACTGACACTGGCAGCTGGTGTTTTTTGTTTGGGGGGGTAGGCGAACAACCACCCCCCCCCCCGAGCAGCCAGCGGCACCTTCCACCGCTGTTTGCCGGTCACTCCGGAACTCACCCCATCTAGGTGGGTAGCGCAGGGTGGGCAGCATGTAGTGGCTCTGTGTCCTCTCCTCCATCAGCGGCTTCCAGCATGCAGCTCCTCCCTTCCTCTTAGGCGGCCAATAGGATTGCCTGTCATTTCAGCCAATCGGGTGACAGGTTTCAAAACCCACCTCCTGATTGGCCGGGGGGAGGATCAGTGTTACAATAGTGATTATTCATTTGCTGTTGTAACACAAATGGGTGGGCTCCGGATGAATTCTCTGCGCCCCAAGCCCATGCTATTTTGAAGCCTATTAGTGCCTCTGGCTCTAATACGGTGCTTAAATAAAAAAAACATCCCCGACATTGGAATCCATGCATCCAACGTCCTGAAAGGGGCCGGACGCATGGATAGGGGGAGGCGGCAATGGATAGGGGGCGGCGCTCCTGCACCCTTTATAGACGGGCTGCCCCTGCTCTACTCACTGAAGACTGAGAACAGCGTTTTTTGATTGCTCATTTCTCTGTCTTAGAATTTAGCTTCAGACCTTTCCTGTGACAATTTGCGCAGCACTAAAAAAAAGAAAGGAGACAATATAGTTCCAAAAAAATCAATACAGGGCAGGAAGTGAGGAGAAATTTCCCCATCCAGGGCAAAGACAGCAAATAAAGCATCTTAAACGTTCTAGTCCATTCCAGGTTAACATAAACATACTGTTATTCATTGCTTCTGCTTTCTATGAAGAGATTCAGACCTAAAGGCAAGTCATGCTAGAATGCTTTTGGTGTCACTCACCTGGCAGGCATCCTTTTGCCCATTCTTGTAGCCGGCACAAATCTGATCATATTGGATAGTGGCGGCATTATACATTTTTTGACAGGTATTGTGGTCTATTAGGGGAACCATGACCTCCTGGAGGATCCCATTTGAAACTGAACTTTCTGGTGATGAAACAGGAAAATGAATACAAAGTCATAGCTATAGCAGAGCTATACATAGATAGATCACCTTTAAAGCTGCATGCTGGCCATAAAAATATTCAACTAAATATATTCCACATTTGCCACAAGGGATAGAAATCCAATTTGTTTACCAAATGTCTTTGTAAACCCAGATAGTATCTTGAAAAAGTAGAAGTGGCACCATCACTGTGCTGTATATAAGCTGTGCAGAGCTGTGAGAGGGACCCTGCAGGCTCCACCCACTACAGGCTGACTGTAGAAAACTATAGGAGGAGGCAAGACCGGTCACCCTGCACAAGGAGAAAGAGCAGCAGTGACCGGTCTTTATTACAGGAAGCTCAAATGTATGGTAGTGGCTTTTTCATACTTTGCAAAAGTATAGAATAAAATATTTACAAAGATGTGAGGGGTGTACTCATTATTGTGAGATACTGTATATATAATTATCTGTATAGATAACACACAGGCTTCCTAGGATCAGTTGTCGTTTTTCTTTCTCTTCTGCTCAGCAAAGAATTCCTGAGGGTGGGGGGCCGAGCATTGCTGCTGAGGTCAGCTGGAGAGGAGAGTAGAGGAGAGAGAGCCATGTGTAGAAGCTGGTGTGTTATCTATACAGATAAGAATATTTATGATATAACACGGACACAGGCAAACTTCTTGTTCTAATTCAGAGGGAATGGAGGCTTTAAAAGTTAATTATGAGAGCAGAAAAAAGACTCTACATCCTGAGAGGGAGGGGGAGGAGGGGGGAGTTGAAGACAGGCCTAGAAGAATAGGAGAGCTGCTAGTGACACAGGCTGCACAGACCACGGGCTATCAGGATCAGCTAATATGATAGGGGAGTCAGCACTCAGGGGGGAAGTCATGACCTGGCTTATCAAACAGGTATTATGGGGATACAGAGGGATAATTGAAAAAGCAAACACACCATGCTGCTAATTGCACATTAAAGAGACAGGAGCAGCATTTTTTGGGGGGGTTAACAAATGCTTTAAAAGAATTTTTCATTTTTGTTGCTGCATTTTAAACATCATTACAATCTCTTCTCCTGTAAAACTGATCTTTTTAAAGAAAAAAATTAGCTGAACCAAACAGGGAGGTGTTCGGCCTATCATTACTGGACACCAAATAGTCCATGGGGTTCTCACTTTATAGAGTGAATCGTATGATTTTGGTGCATTTTTTTATTCGCTGATTCCGAACCTCTTTGCCCCCTGCTAGCCTGCATGCAGAACCTCTGCCTTTCCATTTAGTCCACCCTGACATTGTGAATACAGGGGATTACATAATTGTATTAGCAACTATGGTAATAGGGGGATTAAGGATGTTGTGCTTTGGCGCACTTAACAATGTGGTGATTTGGGTGCACTAAACGCTGCTGCACTAATATACTAGAAAAAAATTCTAGTAAAATTATATTGGAATAAAATATATCTTTTCCAAAAAAAGGAAATCCCTAAAGCCTCGTACACACGATGCGACGATCGTACGACCGAATGGCCCAAATCATATGTTGGCTGTTGTATCTAGCATACTGACATGCACTAAGCGATCGTACGACCAAGCCGAACGTAGTGACGTGTTCCAAACGTATAAATAGGAAGTTCAGGTGCATGTCATTTGTGAATTAGGAACGAACAGACACTTGCGGGCGTTCCTGACTTCTGAGCATGCGTGTTTTGCACGTACAACTTGTTGGACCAACTTCTCTGTACACACGATACAACGGTCATACGACCGCTTGTTGGTACAACCAAAGTTTTGTAGTCTGCTCATCCAACTTCTGTTGTACGACCGTCGTACGTCGGCTGTTCTAATCGCACGTACTAACATTCGGATGATCATACAATAAGCAGTCACACAACCGTTTTCATACGATCGTCGCATCGTGTGTACGAAGACACAAACTTCAGTTCTAAAAACACTAAATTCTAGACTTTTTTTTAACTAGCTGCAAGTAAAAAAGACATTGTAAATAAAAACAGTAATTCCCCCCCCCCCCTCCCTGCCAAAAAAAAGAAAGCTGCAAGGGGGGCCCAGTAAATAAACAGCAACTGAAGTGGTTAAACAAAAAATGATCATCCTAAAAAGGACTGTTGGGTCCATAGAGAAAAGGGTACAAAATAATATGCAGCCCAACACACTGAAATTCACAGCAATGTAGCATAACGCCATGTAGTGGACAACGTTAGCAGCAACTATGTCTACCTGGTCTCTGTATCTACTCCATGTCTCTGTAACATACACTGACAAAAGACTCTTGCCACTTTTAAAAGGAAAGGGTTTTAGGCATTAAAAACAGAATTCAACAAACCCCCCACAAATCTAACCCAAGTAAAATGGCAAATCCCTAATTAACATGATGTATTGGGTGTAACTGACAGACATGGCTTCTTAGTATGGAAACTTAGTGTAATCACTTTTGCTTATCATTTCATGGACTCACCTCCAAAAGATCTTCTACCCCAGCCGGTCACCCAGCACTCCGTACCACAGGGGAAGGTGGTGGTGGAAGATGGCAGACAGATTGGCATGATGTACTGAGTATAGGTGACAGGAGTGGCCAGCTGTACCAGGGCGATGTCCCCAGGGCTTTCATCACTTTTATATTGACTATTGACGATGATATTCCTTACATTGGCAACAACTGTATGAGGGCTGATCACACCCAGCTGGTACATGCCCAAATATACTTTATAATTCGAAAGCTGGATAGGACTGTGGAAAAAAACAAAACAAAACAGTACATAACATGCAGCGGCGGCTGGTGCTCCATTTGGGGGGGGGGGGTGGGAAACAAACCCTCCACCCCCCACCCTCTCAACAGCCCCACTCGCCCGCTTGCCATCCCCACATTTACCACATCCAGGTCGCGGGCGGCTTCCCCGGCTTCTCCACCCAGCCAATCCGGTCGCTTCTCCTCCCGGCAAGTCCGGTCTTAGGGCCAGCTTCTTGTACTGATTGGCCGGGAGGAGAAGCAGGGAGACAATAGTGAATGTTCATTCGCTGATGTCACAAGTGGGTGGGCTTCGGGCACAGTGCTCTGTGCCCTGAGCCCAACCTTTTTGAAGCCAATTAGAGCATCTGGCTTAAAAAAAAACAAAAAAAAACTTTGTACAACTCTATTTGTCCAGCGCCTTGCATCAAGATTAGGGGGGTGCACCCCTTATGGACGGGGCGCTACTGATAACATGTATAAATGAGGATCCATCTGCTGCAGAAGGCAATGCAATATCATTTTTATCAATGACCTTCAGAATCTAATAAATGAAATGCAACTTGTTGATAATGTGTTCTCTATGAATGGATCGTATGTACACAAGTCCAATGGTATGAATGTAGTAGTGTGTGGTTTGTTTCTACGCTATGGACAGTTAAATTATAATGGGGTGTGTGTAGCTGCTGCCTCCACTGTGACTAACTACCAAGGTAGGGTCAGGAATAATGTTTAAATGTAAAAAATTGGATTTGGCGCTGCTATTGTATCCAAACCGTGCTAAAATCCAAATGATATATGTGCAAAAAAGCATACAGTGCTTATCAATTAAAGTGATTTGTGTATGTGTCGGAAGAAAAGTGACCAGTGTTACGAGTAATACAAAATGACATTATATAATTACATCATATAATATTTTCTGTGACCAGTGCTGAAAAACAACATTATGGTGGCAACATAATAAATAGCATTTCTGAAAGTTCATATAAAGTGATCAGTGCTCCAAAAATAATGAGTTCTATAAGTGGTGAAAAAAGTGACAAACAAATATTGCGTCCTTTGTGCAGGGCTCCCAAAAACTAAACGTCTACACCAGGGGCGTTGCTAGGTTTGAAAAAGACCAGGGGCTCTAGCCCGAAAAAATGCTGTGCACAACGCGCACCGCAGCAAAAATGGGAGTGGTCTAAACTAAATGGTGGGCGTGGCTTTAAGGGGATGTGGCTCGCATCTGAGTTGAACGAGGGATGGAGGAAGGAAGAAAGAAAGAGGTAGGGAGGGAAGGGAAGAGAAGGAAGGAAAGAAATCAGGATGGAGGGACACCAGGCCCAGATCCTACACCACAATAGCAATATGTGTATTCCAGAAAGTTTAACAATCAGCAGATAAAAATACTCCAATCACCTGGTGTTAACGCTTCAATCATCACAGCACCATGGTTGTTATGGTGTCAGGATGATTGAAGGGCATTATTACTATAATTACATTGTAATATAAAATGAAATAGTTCAACTCACCAAATGCAGAATCAGTGGGAGCCTCGAGCGTGTCACTTTCACCTGCTACCAGATGCCATCAGGTGCCCCCAGTGGAGTCCCTCCTTACATCAGGTGTCTCCAGCGGAGTCCCTCCTTCCATCAGGTGCCCCCAGTGGAGTCCCTACTTGCATCAGGTGCCCCCAGCGAAGTCCCTCCTTACACAGGTGTGCCCAAGTGGAGTGTCCCTCCCACAGCCTCACCATACCCATATGCAGTCATCATGTGCCCATATGCAGCTATCATGTGTCCATCTGTAGCCATCATGTGTAATTCTGTAGCCATCATGTGCCCATCTGTAGCCATCATGTGCCCATCTGTAGCCATCATGTGCCCATCTGTAGCCATCATGTGTCCATCTGTAGCCATCATGTGCCCATATGCAGCCATCATGTGCCCATATGCAGCCATCATGTGCCCATCTGTAGCCTCTCCTCATCAGTGCCCATATGCACCCTCGCCAGTGTGTGGATTACTCACAGCCGATCAGCGGTGTCCCGCTGTGTTACCATAGAGCAGGGATCTGAAATATCCGGCGGCCGGCCACTGTAGCAAAGCTCCGCCTCCTAGACGTGATAGACGGAACACTGTTTCAATTTCCCGGCATTGGACAGTGTTCCGTCTATCACGTCTAGGAGGCGGAGCTTTGCTACAGTGGCCGGCTGCCAGATATTTCAGTTCACTGCTCTATAGTGACACAATGAAAGACCGCTGTGATGTGATTAAGCGTAGGGAGGGAAGGAGGTCACTCTGCACAAGAATCGGCCCTGGGCGCCACTGCAGCCACAGCCGAAAGTGGCCCCAGGGCAGTCCGGACCTGCTTGCAGCTCTGTCAAGCTGCGCGCTCATAGCTCTGACAAGCCACCCGCTCATAGCTCTGACAAGCCGCGCACTCGCGGCTCTGACAAGCCACCCACTCACGACTTGATAGAGCGGCAGACCCACCATTAGGGACCCCTCAGCCCTGATAGCCACCCCCTAGCGACGCCCCTGGTCCACACTATGAATCCTTATTAAGGTGTTGCTGCGATAATCACTTAATCCTAGTGCTGCAACTTTGAATGAATTCCACCAATCATGCAGTGCACCTGGTGTTTCCACATGTGCCCCCCTTCTATTGCTTCACTCAAGAACAAAATCCCCTCAAGGGGGTAGCCAGCGTTCACAGCACCACCTGGCTGTTTGTGGCTATCCAGGACCAACCCTAGGATATTTCTCCTTATCCTTGTTTCCACTGCCCATGCAGTAACATTTCTGAGAAACTCCCTTGGACAACAAGCACAACAAGCACCATAGACTTCTGTAGGTGTGACAGTACTATATTCAATTTAGTCCTCCATCGATAAAAGTTCTTCAAAGCAATCCCTGGTCTCCTCCCTCTCTCTATTGGCGTTACTGGAAGTTAGCTAACTGGCAGAAGTCAGGATCAGACTTCACTAGGCTCCAACCTTCCGCTGAATCATTCTTCTGTTTGCTCTTCCAGGATTGCCCCCTCCATACATGATGTCATTAACTCCAGTGCCCAATCCAATGCACAGCTCCAAATGTATTGACAAAATTGATATGACAGAGCTGTGTGCATCTCTGTGTAAACTGTTTTGAAGAACTCCCCAAACTGTTCCCACAAAGTTAGGAGCTTGAAATCGCCAAAAATGCTGACGCCTTAAGAGTTCCCTTCACTGAAACTAAGGGGCCAAGCCTAACCCCTGAAAAATATCCCCACACCATAATCTCCCCTCCACCAAATGATTTGGACCAGTGCACAAAACAAGGTCCATAAAGACATGGATGAGGGAGTTTGGGGTGGAGGAACTTGAATGGCCACAACAAACAGCCAAGGAAAAATCCAAGGAAAAACCAAGCTCAATTTACCAACCAGCTTGAAACCTGCCAAATTGACCTGTCTAAGCATTAAAAGCAGGGAATTGGTTACACACATTTGCAAATGCATGTGTAAGCTGGAGGGCCCCGGCAAGGCTCCCTGCATCCTCCAGACCTATTTCTCACTTGTGAGAGACTCCACAGTGGGAGCCATGCATTCTGATGAGATAGATGAAGGCAGGTGGCCTGGAGGTAGCCCATCCCTCCTTAAAGGTACAGGGACACACTGGACACCCAGCAGATAGCAAAATGACTGCAAAGGTGTCAGTGCGTTTACCTGACCAGAATCAAATATCCAAAAAGTAGGCCACTGCCTCCATTTATAACTGGCCTATATAGTAAGGAGATAGTCAGAGATAGGTCTGGGGGATGCAGGGAGCCTTGCCAGGGCCCTCCAGCTTACACATATATTTGCAAATGTGTGTAACCAATCCCCTGCTCTTAACGCATACTGTTAGACAGGTTCATTTGGCTGGTTTCAAGCTGGTTGGTAAAGCCACGTACACACGGGACGACGATCGTACGTACGATCGTCGCAAATCGTATGTTGCATAATGTAACTTGCATACTGACTGCACTTCATGATGGTATGACCACAGAAAGAACGTTCAGGTGCATGTAATTAGCATCCGGCCGTTCCTGACTTCAGAATATGCGTGATTTGCACAATACAACTTGTTGTACCAACTGCTCTGTACACACGATACAACGGTCGTATGAGCGCTTGTTGGTACGACCAAGTTTTCTAGTTTGCTCATACAACTCCCTTGTACGACCGTCGTATGTTCGGCTGTTCCAATCACACATACGAACGATCGATATCGCATACAACTGTCGTTAGTACGACCTGTTGTATACGATCGTCGTCCCGTGTGTACGAGGCTTAAGTCGAGCTTGGTTTTCCCTTGGATTTTTCCTTGGCTATTTGTTGTTACTTGATGCCCTCCAACGCTCCTGACTATATAGACCAGTTATAGATGGAGGCAGTGGCTTATTTTTTGGAACTTGACTGGCCTGCATAGAGTCCTGACCTCAACCCGATAGAACACCTTTGGGATGAATTAGAACAGAGACTGTGAGCCAGGCCTTCTCGTCCACATTAGTGCCTGACCTCACAAATGAGCTTTAGGAAGAAAGGTCAAACATTCCCATAGACACTCCTAAACCTTGTGGACAGCCTTCCCAGAAGAGTTGAAGCTGTTATAGCTGCAAAGGGTGGGCCAACTAAATATTGAACCCTACGGACTAAGACTGCGATGCCATTAAAGTTCATGTGCGTGTAAAGGCAGGTGTCCTAATACTTTTGGTAATATAGTGTAGTTCCTGCATCAGTACTCCTTAGCAGAAGCACTGTGTTCTTTGCATTACCACACTGTGATAAATGAGTCAGCGGCTCAGACTGAAGGTTCAGCACAACAGAGACTTCACATCTAGGCAATGTTGTGACAGTGGCCCATTTATACTGCTCCTAGGACCCCCTCCTGCTGTCCTAAAAACTTGGACCCTGATTAGTTCAGAAAAAAATTCAAAGTGCCGTTTATGATGCCCCAAGTGTTCTCCTGGTTTGTAATATAGAAGTGGTGAAATATGAGTAAAGGATATTGTATAATCGACAGGTTTTGAACATCTATTTCTCCACAGTGAATGAACTCAAAAGCTGAATGAGAGGCCCAATATTAATACTCATACAGGAGCTCTTTGGAGGCGTAAACCAATCAATAATGATCAATGATGCACCCTTGACAGTTTTAAATTGGACACTTTATAAAATATAAACACTGTATCCATAAAAATGACTGATTGTTAGAAACATTTTTCCAAAAGCAGAATGATTGGTGTCTGATGGAAGAATTGGTTTATAAAGGTAACTTGTTATACTCACTGGTGGATGCAATGCGCTGCCGTCATAACCCAGTCTGGTGAGATCAGGGAGCCCCCACATAGATATTCTGCGTGTGATTCTTTTAATGTGAGACTAACTTGCCAGGGCCACTGCCCATCCAACGCATCTGTACCACCAACTATCCGACTGGACACCAAGGGGGAACCGCACACTGAATCTGCAGCACCAAAAGCCCTGCCGGCTGCCACAAGCAAAAAAAATGAGTTTGAATTTGTTCATCTTCCACAATAAAATAATTATATAAACATACTGTATATACATAAATAATAGACACAAAAAATGGAACCATATTCATATGTATGTTAGTTTTCAAGAGATACAAATTCTTTGATCTCGTAGACATTATTATAGACTTACCTGTAGGTTAAAGTGGTTGTCACGAGTTGACAACCACTTTAACCTACAGGTAAGTCTATAATAAGGCTTATCTGTAGGTGCCCTGCATATCTCCTAAACCTGCACGGTTCAAGAGATATGCAGTGTAAGAGATGTGCCAACGTCATTTCGGCACATGTGCAGTGAAGGAATGGCCTCTGTGCCGTTTCTTCACTGTGATTGTGCCGTGAATGGCGGCGTGACGTCACATGACTCCGGCCAGTCACAGAGCCGGAGTCGTGGCCCCGGAAGGAAGAGGGGCTGAAGATTAATGCTGCCAGCACAGGGGACAGCGATGGGTGTCGCAGGCTTCGTTTGCAGGTAAGTGGCACATAATGGGCTACTATGCGATGCCTGGTAGCCCATTATGCATCTACTTTGCAGGGGAATGTAGAGGAAGTAAACCCAATCTGACATTGACCAATTTCCCTCTCAATTTTGCGGAATAGTTGCCAACATACTACTCTCAGATAAACTAATCCTCAGTAGACAAAATGTGGCTCCTAATCCATCAGAGGTTGTGAATGTTACCCAACAACACTATCTGTATGAAAAAAATCCACATCTAAGATCTTTCTGTGGCTTGGAAAGTGGACCGTGGGCCTCTTAGTATCGACTTTAGGAACCAGGGCACCCTTGGTCTTAGATCTTTTATATTGTCTCTTTCACTGTTTCTATGCCTCTCTGTTTGGGTAGCCATACTACTGCTGATGTTGGCATACATTCATAAGTATATAAAGAAAAGATGGGGCCACTTAAAGATACCATATGGTATACCAGCTTGGTTTTTCATTTACATTCCAGTCCTAGCCAGCCTACACCGACTGATATCACCCATTGTGGTTTCAGTGTGCTTGTATGGTGTATTGCTGAATGAGAGTATTCATGGGGTCCAGACGGTTTTGGTTTTTAAAATTTTTGACAACATTGTCATTTGGTAAGCGGTGATTGGATAATGACAATTCCAATTTTTAGTTGATTTCTGGATTCTATATTATACTAATAAATGTAATGTTTTGCTACACATTTATATATTTTTTTATTTTTTTCTTCTTTTTTACAAATATTTTTTTTTGGTATTGACCATTTCCCGGTGGCTCCCTGACATGGTATCTTTAGGTAGCCCTTTGTTGCCATCTTTTCTTTATATGCATATCGTCTTTTGCCATAGGGCCCCAGGTAACTTACCTGAGTAGATAGGTCCCCATTGTACACACACATTTGGTTCCCTTCCTTCTTTTCGTTTTCAGCTATACATTAATATTTTGTAACATGCATATCAGATTTGTCTAAATACGTCTTACTCATTATTCCACTCTGCCTGTTTGAGCGCAATGTTACTCTGAACATTTTATACTACATTTAGCGTCTGTGTCCACAACTGTGTGAACATTTTTTTTTTTTTTGCAAAGCAAATAAAAAATATTGAGATAAAAAAAAGAGATACAAATTCTTATGAACCATTCTGATGTATGAGATTTTTATGAGAGAGATTTCATCCTCATACTTTCAACATCAAGCTCAACATTTTTTTTTTTATTATTAATGCCACCAGTCAGTGTTTAAAATTAAAAAAAATTAGCTCTGGCGGCAATATAGCCATGGCCAAAAGTTTTGAGAATGTCACACATATTAATTTTTGCAAAGTCTGCTGCTTCTGTGTTTTTAGATCTTTTTGTCAGTGTCAAAGGCTTTTATTGACAATTATATTACGTTTATGCAGAGTCAATATTTGCAGTGTTGACCGGTCTTTTTTAAGACCTCTGCAATTCGCCCTGGCATGCTGTCAAGCGACTTCTGGACCACATCCTGACTCATGGCAGCCCATTCTTGCATAATCAATGTTTGTCAGAATTTGTGGGGTTTTTTTTGTGTTCACTCGCCTCTTGAGGATTGACCACCAGTTCTCAATGGGATTAAGGGGTGTTTCCTGGCCATGGACCCAAAATGTTGATGTTTTGTTCCCCAAGCCACTTATCACTTTTGCTTTATGGCAAGGTGCGCCATCATGCTGGAAAAGGCATTGTTCCTCACCAAACTGTTCTTGAATGGTTGGGAGAAGTTGCTCTCGGGGGATGTTTTTGTACCATTCTTTATTCATGGCTGTGTTCTTAGGCAAAATTGTGATTGAGCCACTCCCTTGGCTGAGAAGCAACCCCACACATGAATGGTCTCAGGACGCATGATACAGGACTGATGGTAGCGCTCACCTTTTCTTCTCCGGACAAGGTTTTTTTCTGGATGCCCAAAGAACCGGAAAGGAGATTCAGAGAAAATTATTTCACCCCAGTCCTCAGCAGTCCAATCCTTGTACCTTTTGCAGAATATCAGTCTGTCCTTGATATTTTTCCAGGAGAGAAGCGGCTTCTTTGCTGCCCTTCTTGACACCAGGCCATCCTCCAAAAGTCTTCTCACTGTGCGTTTGGATGTCCACACACCTACCTGCTGCCATTCCTGAGCAAACTCTGCACTGGGGGTGCCCCGATCCCACAGCCGAATCAACTGTGGGAGACGGTCCTGGTGCTTGCTGGGTTTTCTTGGGTGTCCTGAAGCCTTCTTCACCAATGCAGTGAACATTTTTTATGGGGTTAAGTTCATTTTCATAGCAAAGAGGGATTTTGCAATTAATTACAATCCATCTGATCATTCTTCATAACATTCTGGAGTATATGCAAATTGCCATCATAAAAACTGAGGCAGCAGACTTTGCGAAAATTAATATTTGTTTCATTCTCAAAACTTTTGGCCATGGCCGTACACACCATTTCTATGGTGACTTCCCCCACAGAAATTCCTTTAAAAACACAAGACGTTCTCAGTCTTCTGGATTAATTGACACCCAGTGACATTCTTTCTTGAAGATTGAGACAATTTTGTGAATGAAGTGAATCTACACGGCACCCTTCATTCACAATGCAACAATGCAGAGAGGGATGCTATCCTCATTATGTCTGCATCATTAAGAACGGCCCACCATGGAGAAGATCTGAAGGTAAAGAGGACCCTCCAAGTTGAGTAATCAGCCTGAAGACTTTGTTACTTGCTTAGAGGTTAAGTAGACATAAATCTGCTCTAAATAGGCATATGTCTGTTCTAAATAAATAAGAAAGTAGATTGACTTTTTTTTAGAAGGTTTTGTCTAAGTAGTTCAATGGGCGAGATTGAGGTACAACAAAAATTAGCTGAAGGTGAAATCAGAAATTTGGCAACAAAATCAAATTAGGTAAAACCGCTCACCCCTAGGATATGATGATGGGTTTCCTTTAAATTTTTTGTTTGTCTGCCCTCCATGAGACCTTAGGTCAGTGCAGACCTTTAGGTGAGCTACTTACCTGTAGTGATTAGGATGAGTACAGCGAGCGCCTCCATTCTTGCAGAGAGGATGATGTACAGCAGAGGTCCTTATCTCTGATCTGTGAAGAACACAATTTTTTGTTCATAAATGTGAACCTTTTCTGCTTCCGCAATCTTTTTTTGTGTTTCCTTAAGTTTCTATTTGTTTTAGAGGAGCAGTAGACGTCATGTACAAGTCATTATCTCTCTCTCTCTTTTTTTTATTAGGTAACTTATTGTTCTATAACAGCTATGAGTGCATAGAAAAGGCCAGACTTGGGCAGGGTAAGGTGGAGGAAGGAAAAGTGCAAAGTACAACTTGGGAAAAAAAACATTATTGTTTTTAACTTTAATTCTTTATTGGATGTGATAAGCATGTGACACCTGTATAAAATGGGCAAACGGTCCTTTGTTATAGTGCACCTAGGAACCATTGTGGAGTAATGTAGGGGAGAAAGGTATTCCTCTGTTTCTTTGAAGTGGAGCCATCCAGCACAGGTTTTATATTATTTATAGTGTATATCATTGTAAAAAGGAGTGCGTCCCTGCAGCCTGATCTACTATGACAAAACTTTCCTTTATCAAAGGTGAAAGGGTGAATGCCAATACTTCAATAGGAGATTTATAAATTTCCTCCCATCCCTGGCCATTCAAGAGGCACTTAACCACTTGAAGGCCGCCCACCGCATGCTGTATATACTGCGGCAGGGCAGCTCTATTGCATGAAACTATGTACCTGTATGTTGTTTCAGGCAATAGATATTGTGGGCGCACGCCCGCTGCACGAAGGGGGAATGAATCAGCGGGTCCGGCCACCCGCGATCGCTCCACAGAGAAGCAGAACGGGGATCTTCCTATGTAAACAAGGCAGATCCCTGTTATGACAGGGGAGGACACAGAGATCTTCTGTTCCTGGTAATCAGGAAAAGTGATCTCTGCGTTCTTCCTGTCAGTCCACCCCTCACAGTTAGAAAGCACTGCCAGGGAGCACACTTAACCCCTTTGATCACCCCTGATGTTAACCCCTTCCCTGCCAGTGTCATTAGTACAGTTCTACACAGAAACCAATCAGCTTCCAGGTTTCTTTTTCAGAGCTTAATTGAACAAGCTGAGGTTAGAAGCTGATTGGCTGCCATGCACAGCTGCACCACATTTTGCACTCTCCACCTTTAGTAAATCAACCACTTAGTGTCAGATTTGTCCACCGCAATGTCGCAGTCCCGCTAAAAATCGCTGATCGCCGCCATAGCCAATAAAAACAATTAAAAGAATTAAAAGTCCCTAAATCTATCCCATAGTTTGTAGACGCTATAACTCAATATACGCTTATTGGTATTTTTTTACCAAAAAATATGTAGAATACATATTGGCCTAAACTGATGAATAAAATTGTTTATTTACATTTTTTGCATATGTATTATAGCAGAAAGTAAAAAAATATATATTTTTTCAAAACTGTCGGTCTTTTTTTGTTTATAGCACAAAAATATAAAACTTGCAGAGGGGATCAAATACCACCAAAAGAAAGCACTATTTGTGTGAAAAAAAGGACACCAATTTTATTTGGGTACAACATCGCACGACCGCACAATTGACAGTAAGAGTAATGCAGTGCCGTATTGCAAAAAATGGCATGGTCATTATGCGGGTAAAACCTTTTGGGGGACTGAAATAGTTAAAATAACACTAAGCACACACTGTTTAATTGACATTGTCCCTTCTATTCCTGTATATGGATGATGGCTCTGTAATTATTTTAATTTAAAAAAAATCTAAGTTCCTTTTTCCTAATGGATATCCAGCTGTCACATGACCCAGCTCTCTCCCAGCCTGTCTGCAGGGAAACATAAGCAGGATGAGCTTCTAGTCCTGGAGGAGCTGCTGGTCACATGTTCAACAAAAAAAAAAGCCTTTAGAATACAGAGTAAAAATAAATACTAAATAATATCAATAACATTTATAAGTTGTCATGCAAATATATATTTGAGATAACATATTTATTATTTTGTAGAAATAACATGGCGCTGGTTGATTTCTGCTGGCCACAGGCTGTGTCACACCACTTCAACCTGCCTTTTAGAATAAGATGGAGGTGAAGCCACCATTAACCCCTTCCTTACCCGGCACTTAAACCCCCCTCCTGCCCAGACCAATTTTTGGCTTTCAGCGCTGTCGCATTTTGAATGACAATTGCGCGGTCGTGCGACGTTGTACCCAAATAAAATTTGGTCCTTTTTTTCCCACAAATAGAGCTTTCTTTTGGTGGTATTTGATCCCCTCTGCGCCATTTCTGATCGCCGCTATAAACAAAAAATGAGTGACAATTTTGCAAAAAAGAACAATATTTTTTACTTTTTGCTAAAGTACAAATCCATTAAAAAAATTATTCATCGGTTTTGGCCGATATATATTCATCTACATATTTTTGGTAAAAAAAAAAATCGCAATCGGCGTATATTGATTGGTTTGCGCAAAAGTTATCGCATCTACAAACTGGGAATTGATTTATGGCGTTTTTATTATTTTTTTTTTTACTAGTAATGGCGGCGATCTGCGATTTTTATCGGGACTGCGATATTGTGGCGGAAATTTCGGACATTTTTTACACATTTTTGGGACCAATGACATTTATACAGCGATCAGAAATTTAAATGTCCACTGATTACTGTATAAATGTCATTGGCAGTGAAGGGGTTAACCAGCAGGGGGCAGTGAAGGGTTAAATATGTTCCCTGGGTGTGTTCTAACTGTGGGGGGGGGCAGGGCTGGCCGGGACATAACAGATCTAACTGATCCCAGTGACAGGGATCAGTAGATCTGTTATGTCCCCTGTCACAGAACGGGGAACCGCCGTGTTTACAACGGCGGTTCCCCGTTCTGAGGCTCCTAAAGGTGATCGGCGGGATTCGGGCGGACATCGAGTCCGTCCGACCCACGGGCACGCTCGCGCAGCGTGCGGCGCGCGCGCGCCGCCGCTGCCGCCAGGGGGCGCGCAGGAGCATGCGCAGTGGAGGACGTCCATGGACGTCCTCCGGGCATTTCAGATCCGCGCTGGAGCCGTACTTTGGCTATAGCGCGGATCTGAAGTGGTTAATATATATGTAATGGACACACGAGATCCCTCCTCCCCCCAAAGCACCCAGAGCCCATGAAACAGCCCAGGCAAAACGCTGCAATATTGTTGTGCAGGTGATATATCCGAGCGACAGGAGTCACACTGGGCCAGAGATTTGGCAGCTCTCAAGGGTCAGGCAGCTTAGAGTTCAGCTTTCAATAATCATAAAGTTTAGCCCAAAGATAGCAATTAAATCACTGAAAGAGCATCTAACACTTTCCAAACCACTCCAAATAAAAAATAAATTTGTTGTTAGATTTAGTTACTAACTAGAGTTGAGCGAACCCAAACTGTAAAGTTTGGGTCCATACCAAACTTTGGGGTGTCCATGACCCGGACCTGAACCCGGACATTTGAACAAAAAGTTTGGGTTCGGGTTCTGGGTTCGGGTATTTGATCACTCATGTTGAATAGCTGCAGGGCAGCCAATAAACAAGCATTTCACTGGTTTGCCCTTAGAAGCCACTAATGGCATGGCTGTGATTGGTCAATGCATCATGTGACCCAGCCTCTGTATAAGCTGGAGTCACTTAGTGCTGCATGTCACATGCTCTCAGGCTAGTGTAGGGAGAGGATGCTGCTGGTGCTGTGAGGGACAGATTGCAGATATGATAACATCTCAACCTGCATTACAGAACGATCTGATTGTGGACTAGGTAGAGATTACTACTGCTTTGAGGGACAGATTGCAGATCTCATCTTAAATTACAGAACGATGTGACTGGACTAGGTAGAGTCTACTGCTTAGAGGGACAGATTATTGTTCTAAAATCATCGCCTACTCCTATAGGGTGAGGTTCCTGCTGTTGCTGTAAGGGACAGATTATTGTTCTAAAATCATTTTACTTCCTTTTGCAGCCCTCTAGCACTTTCCAGGACTTTTTTACAGTCATTTTTGTGCAGAAAAGTTCGGGTCCCCATTGAATTCAAAGGAGTTCGGGGTCAAGTTCGGGTCAAGTTCGGTACCGAACCCGAACTTTTTCGCGAAGTTTGGCCGAATCCCACCAAACCCGACCATCCAGGTGTTCGCTCAACTCCTTTACTAACTGATGCCATGCATTGCTTCTGCTTTCCGTGAAGAGACCCAGATTTAGAGATGAGCCATGCTGGAATGCTCTTGGCGTCACTCACCTGGCAGGAGTCCTTTTGCCTATCATTGAAGCCAGCACAAATCTGATCATACTTGATATTCTGTCTGCGGGTCCAGTCTGCTTTTTCTACTGCAGTGTGAGTGTTCCCGGTTGGGTTGCCTTACCACCAGGCCGGCTCTGTATTACCAAACTTCAGTTACGATATATTCATGTTTCTCTGCACTGGGACTTTGCCCACCCACAGAGTAAAATGGATCTTAATTGACGAGGATTTAGATACTGGATGCTGTTAGAAAACCAAAGACAAAAATACTAGTTATATAATAGTTATAAAAATACTCAACCTGATGAAAAATGGGTCCCGTAAATATATTATTATATTTGTAGCCAAAGCATTAATCCAATCCACTTTATTATAAACCAAAAACTCTATTGTGCCGTGGAACAGTTGTAGTGATACAGTGTGAATTAATATAATACAAATCTGTACATAAATATAATATACATTCACTGAAACAGCCAATTCAGGCTGCCAGGGGGCTGCTGCAATCCCAAACGAACCCGCTTAGTCCATATATAAATAACACAACATTCAGCGCCTCCCCATAATCATCGATTCAAATACAAGATAATGTCCAAAAAAAGTCCAAACAAATGTTGAATTAATAAAGTGCCTTCCGTGAAAAAAGTGACGATAGTGCTCATAAAGCTGCCATGTGCATATAAGTGCAACAAAGGTGCCAAGTGCTCACTCCCCTCTTGGGTCCCCACTCACCCTAAGGCGTGGACCTGCTGCTTTGCAGTCAACAGGTCAAACAAGCGATTGTTGTGGATGACTTGCAGCTGGGCACTGGAGAGGTATGGCAGCAACAGCAACTCTTCAAAAATCAAACCTTATTGTGCTCAAAGAAAAAATAAAAAATGCCATAGTGCAGACAATCTAAAAAGTTTCACATTTATTGTGCAGACAAATGCCTACTTACAACAAGACTGAAAACAAGCGCATTTGGAAGAAACACAGCGTGATGACTGCTGGAACTCGCATCCGTTCGTCTCCTCCTGGCGGCGGATGTGACGTGGATGGCTACGACAGGCCGGAAATGACGTCGAACCCTGGCATTTTTTATTTTTTCTTTGAGCACAATAAAGTTTGATTTTTGAAGAGTTGCTGTTGTTGCCATACCTCTCCAGTGCCCAGCTGCAAGTCATCCACAACAATTGCTTGTTTGACCTGTTGACTGCAAAGCAGCAGGTCCACGCCTTAGGGTGAGTGGGGACCCAAGAGGGGAGTGAGCACTTGGCACCTTTGTTGCACTTATATGCACATGGCAGCTTTATGAGCACTATCGTCACTTTTTTCACGGAAGGCACTTTATTAATTCAACATTTGTTTGGACTTTTTTTGGACATTATCTTGTATTTGAATCGCAATCCACTTTATTGTATAGTTACAAAAAACAAACATTTGAAAAACAATTTAGAAAAAAACACTTCTATGTACTCAGAAAGAACATCTGTAGATGCCCTAAAGGATGCTTAATCATTTACTATCTAATATTGAATTGTGACTCCAGCCCCATGGTTGTGTATATCAATACAGCTCCTGAAGGTAAATTCTTCCCTGAAAAACTCATTGGTCAAATCAAAAATCGAAAATTGCTGTTATAGACGATGGATTTCCATTTCTGAACAACATAATTGAATTTGAGTTTACTTCAGAAAACGTGATTTTTTTTTGTATTATTTTGCGTTTTTTTATTGTATTCATTTTTGTATTGTTTTTAAATTACCTTTTCTTAGCTGTATATATGTCCATTTACATTTTTTTGGGGAAAGAGTAATAAGCTGTTGCCTCCTTGCAAGGTTCCCCCTTCCCAATTTTGAAAGGCATGTGACCTATTATGGTACAGAATGTGGAGGTGCACAATTCCTACTGGGGAGCATAGAGCAGGACACTCTCCTCTTTGCTATCTCATATACACCTGGGAAAGGACTTCTTCATGTCAGCAAACACACAAGGATGGCAGGGAGCTTGATGTGTTAAATGGTCCGGGAGAGGTGTGCGAAGGGTATGACAGTGAGCAGTATGTACAGGAGAGGTGGGCAAAGGGTATGACAGTGAGCAGTATGTACAGGAGAGGTGGGCAAAGGGTATGACAGTGAGCAGTATGTACAGGAGAGGTGTTTTGAGAAAATTACCGTGAGCAGTATATTCAGGAGAGGATTACGAAGGGTATGACAGTGAGCAGTATATACAGGAGAGTAGCGTGGAAGGCAGTTACGGCCCATCCATAGAGAATGCACGAGTGCCGCCCCCCCCCCCCCATCAATGCATCTACATATCAGGGCACCGGACTATGGATTCCAATGGGGGGGGGGGGGGAGTGTTTTTTGAAGGACGTTATTAGAGCCAGAGATTCTAACAGGCTTTAAAAAAGGCTGGGCTCGGGGAGCAGAGCACTGTGTCCCAATCCTACACAGTTGTGTGATGATAGCAAATTACCTGTTTTACAATTGGCCAAAGCATCAAGCGATCCTATTGGATGCCTCACACCTAGGAGGAACAGAGAGGAGACACAGCGGAGGAAGCCCAGGAGGAGCCGACACCGGAGCCCATCGGCCCTAAATTGGGTAGGTGCCTGGACGCCGGACGCCCGGAGGGGGGGTTGTCAGTGCCATGCTGCCAGCCTCCCGGGGAGGGGGGTGGTGTCAGTGCTGCACTGCGGGCCACCCGTGGGCATTGCAGGGGGTGCTGTCAATGCTGCACCTCCTGGAGGGAAGTGCTTGTTTGCCCCTTCCCCAAAAACAAAACCCACCAGTCTCCACTGGTGGAAGGTATGACATGGGCCAGTATGTACAGGAGAGAAGAGTGAAGGATATGACAGTGGGCAGCAGGGGCGTAACTACAGGGGCTGCCAAGGTCGCAATTGCAATCGGGCCCTGTGCTCCAGGGGGCCCGCGTGCCTCCCTTGTACACCTGGATAGGAGGGATTGCATGGGCGGCATTTAGAGAAACCAATCTCTTCCATTTTCCTCCTTTCCAAACGGAGGAGATTGGTTCCTCTATATACTGCCCCCGCCGCCCCTCCTATCCAGTTTACTTGTCTTCTGCTGTTCCCAGGGCCCCTGCGTGCTTCCCTGGTCCCCCCACAGAGCTGCCGTCTTCCCCTCCTCCTCTCTCCTGTCAGCTGCTGTAGAAGATGAGTCATGATGGAGAGATGGGAACGGGTCTGTAAATTTGTCATTTACCGTCTCCTTCCTTTTCTGAATGAACAGAGTCAGTGATTGGTACCAATTGGTTCCCTCATAACTGAAGCATAGTAAACTATTTTTACTATACTTTTATTTCTAAATGAATGGGAGGCTCAGTACACAATTATTCGTTTATTCGGTGGGACCGTAATAAAGGGACCCGCGACGGGAGTAAAGGACCCCAGGATCAGTGGGAAGAGGGAAGGGCGCTGGCCAGGGGTCAGGAGGGCCCTTCAAAATTTCTTGCACCTGGGCCCTGAAGGTCCTATTTGACCTATTTATGCATCGACATGTTTGTGGTCAACAAATGGACTTTGCAGAATATCAAGAGTGCTTAAATCGGCACCATATCCAAGTCCAATCACGCCCTAATAACTATAATCTTGGATGATCCACGAGGACCACCATAAATATGGAGACTCAACTCCACTGTTCTAGCAGACAAAGACATTTGTCAAGAATTCATCCGTGAGCATCGATCGCTCTTTCTTTGAACTAAATGATCTTCCTGATACTAACCCCTGCACACTCTGGTCAGCATATAAGGCCTACATGAGTGGGATCCTTATAAAGCTAAATAAGAGATCAAAGAACCAGAGTAACAAGCAGATTGACGAGATCACCAAAATGAAAAATAGAAAAGCAATCCCTCTCATAATTTATCTAGTGAACTCCTAGAGCTGAGACAAGCACTCAGATCCCTACTCCTATACAAATTTGAAAACAACCATAACCACTTGCTGACCGCCTGCATCGGCGTGACGGCGGCAAAGTGGCTCATTATCGCGTTATCGTTATAACTAGTATTGTGAGCGCGCGGCACCGGTGGTGCACTTGTGCGCTCACTCTGTTCCGGGGGGGGCAGGGAGCGACAGAACGGAGGTCCGTGGTCCGTGTATGTAAACACAGATTGTGATCACAGGCTTCCTCTATATGGAAGCCATGATCACTCCCCTCCCCCTTCCAGCCCAGCCCCCATACAGTTAGAACACACAGAGGGAACACAGTTAACCCTTAGAGCACCCCCTCCGGGTTAACTCCTTCACTGCCAATGGCATTTACACAGTAATCAGTGCATTTTTATAGCACTGATCGCTGTATAAATGCCAATGGTCCCAAAAAAGTGTCATAATGGTCTGACATGTCCGCCTCAATATTGCAGCACCACTAAAAATCGAAGATCGCTAGAAAAAAATAAAATAAATAAAAACTCCAGAAATTAGTTCTCATCATTCGTAAACACGGCAACTTTTGCACAAACCAATCAATAAACGCTGATTGCAATTTTTTTTACCAAAAATATGAGGAAGAATATAAATCGGTCAAAACCGATGAAAAAAAAAATGTTTTCTTATATTTTTTTTGGACATGTATTTTAGCAAAAGGTAAGAAAAATAGTTTTTTTTTGCAAAATTGTCGCTTTTTTTTTTATAGCAGCGATCAGAAATGACACAGAGGTGATCAAATACCACCAAAAGAAAGCTCTATTTGTGTTAAAAAAAGGATGCAAATTTCGTTTGCGTACAAAGTCGCACGCCCGTGCAATTGTCAGTTAAAGTGACGCAGTGCCGAATCACAAAAAGTGCTCTGGTCCTAAAGTGGGAAATCCTTCCGGAGCTGAGGTGGTTAAATACACTAAAGTCAACCATTATGTGCTTGGTAATAAAGCAGGTGCTCTGTTGGCTTGAAGAGTTAAAGTGCAACGTTTGTAAACAAAATTTCTTCTCCTTCACCTCACCTCCAGACAACTCATACCTGACATACCTCCCATCATTAGTGCACCCTGACCAAGTCGGGTTTATCCCAGGCCACCAGGCACCAGATGCCACAAGAAGAGTGCTGAACCTTATCCCTCATGCTATTCAAACACAAACGCTTTCTCTGCTTCTTTCCCTAGACACAGAGAAGGCGTTGGATATAATCCATTAGGGCTTTCTAAAAGTGGTCCTTGCCAAATTCGGGATCAGTGGTTGGTTCCAAAATGCTATTCTTTCCCTCTACTCCAACCACTCAGCTAGAGTGCTCACAGGAGGAGCTCTATCCACCCTATTCACCATATTGAATGGCACACGTCACCACTTAATTTTGCCCTGCTGATGGAACCCCTCGCGACCAAAATTAGAACTGATACGCGTATCTCAGGGATTAAACATAATAACACAGACCATAGAATAAGCTTATTCACAGATGATGTGATACTAATGATTACTAATCCATCATAATCCCTCCAGGCGATACAGGAAATCATCCACCAATTTAGCACTGTCTCCTTTTACAAGCTCAAAGTACCAAAATCTTTATTAATGCCCTTATGCCTCCCCACACAATTAGAATCTTACCTGACAGGTATCACCCCATTCACATGGACAAACAATTCCATTGCCTATTTGGGAATACAACTAGCAACCCACTCTAAAACAGATATTTGCACTTAACTACCAGACCTTTCTCCAAAAACTCCCTCACCAATTACACTCACTATGCTCAACTGACCTCTCCAAGACCGTTACCCCCCCCTAGATGCGCTAACTATATCTTAACCGGACTGTACAATAAAGGCGGGGTCGGTCTTCCCCACATCAGTAGTTATTACCAAGCCTCCATTTTAGACCAAATATACTATTGGTGGCACCCAACATCTGAAAAAATCTGGTCACTCATGGAAACCCTATTCTCCCAGAACAAACATCCCATAGACTCCCTTCTCCTAACAGCAGCAGGTTGTCCTCCTCCTCTCTCTGACACACTCCCGTCAGTTACAACATCTATACTAACATGAAAATAATTCTTGTCCAATCAAGCCTCTAGCTCTACCCGCTCTATACCTATTCCCCTTAGGGCTCTAATCAAACACCTTCCAGACTTCAAAGTCTCTGTATGGAATAACCAGGGTATCACAAATATCCGTGATCTTATCAAATGCAATATGTTAAAACCATTTGAGAATCTCCAACATGAATTCAACCGCCTACATTCAGAACTCTACACCTATATGAGAATCTCCCACTTTCTCAAATCCTCGAAACTGCCCTCTACAGTGATGCTGCCAGAACCGCTGTTCCAATTTTACACACGATCCCCAATACCCAATAATGGAATACCCTTATTCTACACCTTACTGAATGATGATCATCCTTACTCGCAAATTGCTACCTTAACCAAATGGGCTGATGAGCTGAGTGTCCACATCACCCCTGATAAGTGGTAACGAGCCTTTAGGTCCACCTTTGATGCATCGCACTGCTCCAACCACTGGGAAACATACCGAGAAAACCCTGCATATGTGTAACTAACGCCTTGCTAACTATCAAAAATATACCCAGGTAGCCCACCATACTGCTGGAGGAATTGTGGTAGCATAGGTTCCATAGCCGACGTATTTAGGTATTGTAAATCCCTCACCTCCTATTGGAGACAAATTTTCACATTCATTTCCACTGTCTCTGGCTTGCCTACTACCCCTACCCCCTCCCTAGCACTGCTCCATGTAGGTTTAGAAAAACACCCTTCAAATACCAGAACCGTCATAATATCTTGCTAGCAGCCAAGCTAAATATTACTAGCAAAGGTGTAACCACAGGGGTTGCAATTGCAACCGGGCCCTGTGCTCCAGGGGGCCTGTGTACCTCCCTTGTACACCTGGATAGGAGGGATGGCAGGGGCTGCATTTAGAGGAACCAATCTCCCCCATTTCCCTCCTAATGCAGGAGGTTCCTCTATATGCTGCCCCCGCCACCCCTCCTATCCAGTTTACTTATCTTCTGCTCTTCCCAGGGTCCCTGTGTGCTTCCCTGGTCCCAACCACAGAGCTGCTGTCTTCCCCCCCTCCACTCTCCTGCCAGCTGCTGTAGAAGATGTGTCATGATGGAGAGATGGGAATGGGTAAATTTGTAATTTACCGGCTCCTTCCTTTTTTGAATGGACACAGTCAGTGATTGGTACCAATTGGTTCACTCATAACTGAAGCATAGTAAACTGTTTTTACTATACTTCAGTTTCTGAATGAATGGGAGGCTCGGTACACAACTATTCGTTTATTTGGTAGGACCTTAATAAAGGGACCCGCAATGGGAGTAAAGGGCCCCAGGATCAGTGGGAAGAGTGAAGAGCCCTGGCCAGGGGTCAGGGGGGCCCTTCATAATTTCTTGCACCAGGGCCCTGAAGGTTCTAGTTACGCCTCTGATTACTAGGTTATGGAAAACCTCAGAAACCCCCTCCATATCCAGCACAATTGCGGATCTTAATCAACAATGTGAATTGGAAAAGATAATAACTAGGAAAAATATGAAACTAAACAAATTTTATGTACAATTGTCCCATTAGTTGACTCATGCAAAATGCAAAGTTTACATGTGAATCATTCTGTTCAAGACTATTTCAAACCATTTTGTTCTATACTGTTTTGAAACTTCCACACTTGGTGTGCTGTTGACCCGTCCCCTTACTTCCCCTTCTCCCTATTTCTCCTTCCCCTCCTTTAACCCCATTTCCCTCTCCCTTCCCTCCCCCAACTCTCTATCCTCTTTCTCCTCCCACCCCCCCCATTACCTTCCTTCCTCCCCTCCCCCCTCCGCCTGCATTTGTAAGCTAAATGTAGAAAATCTAAGCACATACTGTATATCATTACATGCATTAACTAACATAATCCTATATGTCACTCGACCAAGACGAGCTAGATTCACTTAAATGCTAGGTGGAACCTCTGTTTTTTGTTGCTACTGGACTGTTTTACTATTCTTTGTATTAAAACTCAATAAAGACCTATAGAAACTAGAAAAAAAGGGGTTTAGAGAACACAGTTTCTCTAGCCATTTTCGGCTACACCAAAACTTTGTTCTAGCATAGACAAAATAGAATGACATTGGAGGGGCGCGGACATGAGTAAGGCAGTGTCAAAAAATGAAACACGCTGGATATATGAATTGTGCACTTTGAGTCCGGAAAGTTTGAATATCGACATATTGTAGATATAAACTGTATTATATCAAATTTCTAATGGATTGTTTTTAATTTATATACAACCAGATAACAGTCATGGAGCTTTAATATTTATTTGTAATCTTTTTTTAACCATTTTTCAACCATTTTTTTAATATTTCACTTTTCTGGGAATGTGGGTACGTTTTGCCTTCCTATCTTGGCACATTTTTTAATTTTGTCATTAGATTTTTACCCCTAGATGGCAATACGACCGATATTTGTAGTCCAGTGCGGGAGTTGCCTAATATACATCCATTTTAGTCTTGCCATTAGATTTTTACCTACTAGATGACAATGTAGCCAATATCTGCATCCCAGTGTGGGTGCTGCTTAACCTCCCTGGCGGGATGATGATGTCAGATTTTTGCGCCTCTAAGCGGCACATTGTTTTGCATAGAAATTTGGCGTTTTATATTGTAAGCTTGTAATTCATAGGAATAACTCACTTAAATCTGTCCAAACAACAGTCTAGTAGATATCCCGGGTATGATAAAGTTTGAAACACTAAATCATAAATTATAATATAATAAATAACTTTAACCACTTCCGTACCGCCGGACGTCATATGACGTCCTTGGGTTTAAGTGGTGATATCTGAATGGTGCCTGCAGATACCGGTTTTTTCAGCAGGCGATTCCCTGCAAGATAAAAGTGATCTTAGCGCCTGATTCGCCGCGAGATCACTTTTATCAGCGGCCGCTTTCCAGTCATCTCCGCCCCTTACCGGACCCGCCGGCAGCAGCGGAGATGATCCGATGCTTTCCCCCCAGTGTCTGTGAGCTGACTGAGCGGCTAAAGCCGCTCACTCGGCTCCATGATACGGCCGGCGGAAATGACGTCAGAAATGACGTCTGCCCAACGGTCTTAAAGGGCCCGATTTTTTTTTTCTTCTGTCATTTTTTTCAGATTTTTTTTTTATTTTTTGCATTTTAGTGTAAATCTGAGATGTGAGGACTTTTTGACCCCGGATCTCATATTTAAGAGGACCTGTCATGCTTTTTTCTATTACAAGGAATGTTTACATTTCTTGTAATAGGAATAAAAGTGATCAAATTTTTTTTTTTAAAGAACAGTGTAAAAATAAAAAGTAAAAAGCAAAATAAATTATTAAAAAAAAAAAAAAAATTTAAAGCGCTCCGTCCCGCCGAGCTCGCGCGCAGAAGCGAACGCATACGTAAGTCCCGCCCACATATGAAAACGGTGTTCAAACCACACATGTGAGGTATCGCCGCGATCGTTAGCGTGAGAGCAACAATTCTAGCTCTAGACCTCCTCTGTAACACAAAACTGCTAGCCTGCAGAATTTTTTAAATGTCGCCAATGGAGATTTTTAAATTGCAAAGTTTATCGCCGTTCCGCAAGCGGACGCAATTTTGAAGCATGACATGTTGGGTATCATTTTACTCGGCGTAACATTATCTTTCACAATATGGAAAAAAATTGGCCTAACTTTACTGTTTACTTATTTTTTAACTAAAAAAACGGAATTTATTCAAAACAAAGCACGATTGTAAGACCGCTGCGCAAATACGGTGTAACATAAATTTTTTCAATGACCGCCATTTTATTCTCTAGGGTGTTAGAAAAAAAAATATATAATGTTTGAGGGTTCTAAGTAATTTTATAGCAAAAAAAACTTTTTAACTGGTAAGCACCGAACTCAAGAAACAGGCTTGGTATTGAAGTGGATAAATAATTATCAAATATAATAATACAATAGTAATAAAATGTATTCAATAATGTAATCAAATCAAAAACACTGAAATTTGCTGAGTTGCAGAATTGTTGCTGTCATCACTTTCAGTGTCTGATGATAAATTTCCCCAAAAATCAGTATCGCTCAATTCTGCAAATGATTCTTATTTACTATCGCTGTTTTCTAGTTGATCCGAAACCACTTTTGGAGGCCATGGACATTCTCAAGTTTCCAGGCAGAAATAATGACATTTATAATATAAAAGTGCATGCAGGGCACTGGGCAAACCACTAGGGACAAAGGGGATGTGAAATGATTTGATACAGTAATGTAATCCTACAGATCACAGTATACTATATACAAAACCTCAAACTACGGCCCTCCAGCTGTTGCGGAACTACACATCCTATGAGGCATTGTAAAACTCTGACATTCACAGACTTGACTAGGCATGATGGGAATTGTAGTTCCTGAACAACTGGAGGGCCATAGTTTGAGGACCCCTGCTGTATGTGTTATGCCTGTTTTACCTTTTGAATTTGCCGCCGGGCGACGCGACACTCACAGGGAACGGAGCCCGGCACACAGAGTGAATCGAGCGGAAGACACAGCCCGCTGACACAGCGGGGGGACATCACTGGATCCAGGGGACAAGGTAAGTAACCCAGCCCTGGATCCAGGGATGCGATCCCGAATGTGGCTCGGGGGTTACCGCTATTTGTAATGAAAATTCACCCTGAGCCACTCTCAGGAATAACGTCAGGGAGGTCAATATGCATCTTTTTAAAAGTTTTATTTATGTGTTACTGCACATTTTTTGCAACTGATATATAGTACACCATAACTGTCACTTGCAATCCTTCTAAATGCTTGGGTGCAATGGACGGTTTCTTGGTTTGTATATTGTATCTAGGATGCAGGCATGCACCATGACTTCCTGCTTCTGAGGACATCACGTGATGATAAAATGCATCAAGAATAACTCTCAGAGCGTCTCTTTTGGTCTAGGTGGAATGCACACTAACTGCCCGGTGGCTTGCTGAATGAAATATTGGTTATACACAGTTTGTTTGCTAAGTGTTTGCCTTGAGAGCGAACCGTTTTTTTTTTTTTACCAATAAACAAGTGTTTTTTTTATACTATGAGACAATCCCTCTTCTCTCTTTTTTTTCTGACCCTCAATTTCTGCTATCTAAGCCATTGGATCACTGACCCATTCATTCACAAGGAGAGGTTACCCATTCTAGGCATCAACCTAATGGCATGACCCTGAGTAACCAAATAGCTAGGCTGACTTCTCTTGTTGTAGAACAAGGAGATCATTGCAATCTGGTGAGTGCAGAGTCTTATATGAGCACATGGTGACATAACATTGGCAGGTGTATTTTTCTGGTATCAAGACACATAAAAATACCTCCTTCACCTTCCTATGGATGGACATTGTCGTTTGTGGAATTTTTGAATAACATTACTCTGGACTGAACACTTATTATTATTTTATATTTCTTTGGTTCACATTTATTAATCGTAGTAATGATTATTTTTACAAGTGCTGTCTAGCATGAAAATTCTTTGTGTTATTTTGTAATTAACTTTCCTTTACTATCTCCCACCTTAGGCATGACCTATGCAGACTACTCTGCATGGTTGTTGGGCAAGGGACAACAATGCTAAAAGGGTGAGAGCAAGAAATTTATATCATTATGCGGGAGGAGCCAACAAGCGTGACGACATTACGCACCAGGACGCGGCGGCCATCTTATCGGTTGGGAACAGACCAAACCGTGTTTCATTGGCTGTGGATACTGCGGACATGTGAGTGCATTATAATTTTACCTAAATAAGCATTGTATGGAAACGCAATTCACTATTGTTGGTATCTTATTCCCTTTTATGATCTGGGGAGGATGACTGTGATGACCTTTGAATAACAGCAGGATTAAGGAGATGTTTGCCAGCCACTTCTTATGTGAAATCCTACAGCCTAATCCCATACAAAGGCTCATCAGACCTCTGTAGCGGGGGTCATATCTGGAGGGTAAGAGGCAGTATGTGTGGGTGTCAGTGAAGGCTTTTCTTTGGCAACACTCTTCTTACTGTCATCCATCACTGTATTGTCAAGGACTTGTGTTTTTTTGGACTTCATGATTTATTATTTTCAGCGCTGCACCTGTATTTTATGTACTCTGCAAAATCCATGATAATTATACCTGCACTTTAAAACTCAACAATTAAGCCCATGGCAACAGGGCCTGGGAAATACCTTACAAAGAGAGACGCTCTTCAATGGGTTAAACATAGGATTACCCACCTTCATCGTCCGAAAGACAACCAAAACATGTTTAATCCTCAGGAAATCTCTGACTCCTTTGCAGATTATTATTGCTCCCTTTACAACATGCGCAATGATTCTCAAAACCCCCAATCTTCTGATTCTGAAATAACATCCTTTTTAGCTAATTTGAACCTACTCTCAGTTACTGAATAACAGCTTTCACAACTCAAGCAAAAACCCTTTAAAAACAGTTCTCATGGAAGGACAAAAGGCCTACATTAGGACTGTCCACTCCTATTTAAATAAACATAAGACGTGGGAGGCACAGGATCTGTAGATATTTACGATTATTTTATCACAACCTGTCTAGACCAATTAAAGTATTGGTTTCAACCCGCCCTGCAAGTACTGTGGATAAGTGTTGAACTATCAGTAATCCTGGGGGTAAACCTTTATAATACCCTACTACTAGATACCATCGAACCGTTACAGATTAAGCTACTTCCACCTCCCATGTAGCCCTCTTTAATAGCTTGGAGAGTTCTCCTCTCTACTCCTCACAGCCACACTCCAAGTGGCTCTCTGCGCACGCTGCTCTCTGTTTTAACATTGATGATTTCTAACCTCTCTCTCCATTTCTGGCTCCACAGGGGTATCACATCAACTTCTGATTTATATGTGGGGACAGCTCTCAAAAGCTTTGAAAGCAATAAGTCAGGAGATGGCGCTGTCACTTTAAATGTTAAGTGGGTATATACTGTAAACGTGTAATGTATCTTCCACTATAAGGTGCATAAAAGTAAAATTAAACATATGGGTGAATTGTAAATTTCACTGTCGCGGTAGAGGACTGAATAACGAAAGTTTCGAAAACTCTCGACAGGGGTGTATATTTAGTCTTCAACTACACTATGGGGACACCTCGGTCTTTACCTCTCTCTCCAATCTTTAGTAGTTACAATTTTGTCTCTCGTCGCACGCGTCTCTCGGTGAACCTCACACCGACACTCCTCATCTCTCCTCTTGAGAGGTTCGATAATTTCTCCCGATGTACCCTCCACCTTCATCGAATTAGACATTGCCAAGCTACCATAGATCATCATCCCATAATATTTCCAAATGGGGGTCCTAATGACTATCAAGTT
>BLSH010423825.1:483706-503909 GCA_018402905.1 Glandirana rugosa | reverse complement strand
GTCACAGTTTTTTTCGTAATTAGATGACACATATGGAAAGTCACCTTTTGAATGCAGCATACTGGTTTATGGACATATTTGTAATCAACTTCTTCACTTACTGATCCACATATATTCTAAGACCCTCAGAGGCAACCACACGCTGGGTTGACATTTTTTGCAAGAACCTCTTGCTTATTTTGTGAAGGACGCCATATTTTTACGGACACCACTTTTATACGGACACGGACTTTTACGGACATTTTTGCACTAATGTTATTTTTACCTCACGGTTTCATATTTATGATCATCATCTTATAGAGATAGTTTTACCTCTCTGAACACTTTCACTTAATTTTGGTTATAATTTTTAAAGTGTACTTTTATAGGATTTTATGGATTTTGGAAGTTTATGCTTTTTATGTTTAATTTTACTTTTATGCACCTTATAGTGGAAGATACATTACACGTTTACAGTATATACCCACTTAACATTTAAAGTGACAGCGCCATCTCCTGACTTATTGCTTTCAACCTTATTCCCTCTGCGGAGGTAATCATCTGGAGGGCAGCAGTCCATATAATTTGCTACTTTTTGTGGTTCTCCCAGCGCGAGATTTTATACATATTCTCAAAAGCTTTGAGACACTGATGGAAGAATTTGGCCAACCACCTAGAGACTTCTTTAGACATATGCACATTTCCCTTCTGTGTCGCCATGTATTCTCGCTACTGCTTGGCAATTTTTGACAACTGACTCCCATAGCAAAAGAGGCATCTCCCTATTCTCCAATACACTACATGATAAACTACACTTTCGCAAATTGTCTCCTCATAAGCAATAGGAGAAAGACTTCACAACTCAATTTGCTGCTGCTCATTGGCACAAAGCTTTCTTCTCAATACACCAGTCCTCAAAATGCATAGACCATTGGGTGCTGATGTCCGTAGTTTGCATTGGTACTATATGTCTTTCAGATTGGCCAAATGCTTTGCTTCACAGACCTTTCTTTGCTGTAGGGAGTGTGGTTCAGTTGGCACATTGATACATATATTGTGGTATTATAAACATTTCAATTGTTTCTGGAGGAAAGTCTTCCAATTCATAGCAGAAACAACTGGCTTCATAATTTCACCTTCCCCAACATTGGCTTTATTAAAACTAGGTACAGACATCTTTCCTTCACACTTCTGCATTTTAGTAACCCATGTACCCCTAGCTGCTATGATCACAGCACAATGAGACAGTGGAAGAAACAAATGGCACCTACCCTCTAAGAAACTATTGAAATGGTCAAAACCAATTTTGTAAATTACCAACTCCTATTATTATTTATTATTTCAGGTACTTATATTGCACTGTCAATTTACGCAGCGCTTTACATATACATTGTACATTTACATCAGTCCCTACCCTCAAGGAGCTTACAATCTAAGGTCCCTAACTCACATTCATACACATACTAGGGACAATTTACACAGGATTCAATTAACTTACCAGCATGTCTTTGGAGTGTGGGAGGAAATCAGAGTACCTGGAGGAAACCCACACAGGCACAGGGAGAACATGCAAACTCCAGGCAGGTAGTGTCTTGGTTGGGATTCGAACCAGTGACCCTTTTGCTGCCAGTGCTATCCACTACACCACTGTTCCGAGACTCCTAGCCCTTTTACAGGATAAATTCCCAATGTTTCTTTTTTTTTTTCCATAAAGTTTATTACAGATTTAGTAGAAAGTTACAGTATGGAATTACAGGATGTTTCATCCAAATGAAATATAATAAGCATAATAGTGGTTTACAGAGTTGTAAATTAGAAATGAACAGCATACGAATATTGCATATACAAGAGTTATTGAGATTGTTGTCCTTAGGGTGACTAAAGGTGTAGAGGCAATATTCCTGGCTATAATTCAGGCGTAGTAAGGGTTATGTTGTATGCTTTGTCAGGTCTGTCAGTCAAGTGAAGTGTCGTAATTGGGGGATGAAATATCCGAGATATCTTGGGAGTATTTCTGTTAGTATGAGTTCACAGTGGTGGGGGTGGGGGGGGGGAGGGGAATAGGTGGGGAGGGAGAGGAGGGGGTAGCAGAAAGGTCAGTTGAGGGTGTGGGGGATCAACTCCCATCGCTTGAGTTCGGGTGGGTATATAGTGGTTATGTCTAACGAGGTTAGTCCTTTCTTACTGGATCACTTTCTTTTCTTGGGAAGGGTAAATGTTTGGTGTTAGGTGTCTATGGTTCTTGCTGTAATTTATATGCTCTTATTGGAGAGGTGGAGGTTGGAGTTCAGCAGGTGTCCCCGCAGGTGGGGAAGTTGCGGAGCATGATCCGGTGGGTGTATGAGTTGTGAGGTCCTAGGTGCTGCAGGGGAGTTAGTGTTTAGTGAGAACTCATTAAGTTGTTGTATCTGTCAGTCGTGCAAAAATGGTTCCAGCATGCCCAGGTGCGCGAAAATCTGTCTGGGCGATCTCGGGCAATCGCAATAAGTTCTTCCATGTCCGCAGTTTTTTTTATGCGTGTGAGCCATTCTTTGATTGACGGGGGGTAATTAGTTCCCCAATGTAGTGGGATACACATCTTGGCTGAATTTAGCATTGCGGGAATTAGAGTTTTAGAGTAGTGATGTGCAGGAATTTCAGAGTGATGGAGTAAGAGTTGTGCTGGTGTGTTATCTAGAATGTCGACACGTCTGCAATAATTTCTCTGACTTGGTTCCAGAATGGTTGGATTAGGGGGCATGACCACCATATATCTGTCATGGTGCCTGTATCGATGGAGCATCTCCAGCATTTGTTTGAGAGGGCTTGTTTCAATTTATGGAGCATTACTGGAGTTCTGTACCAGCGAGACAGTACCTTGTAGCTGTTTTCCTGTGTGGAGACGTTTAGGGAAGATTTGTGTGTCAGTATGGATATGCGCTCCCATTGTTCTTCTGTCAGAGAGATATTTAGCTCTTTTTCCCAATTTTTGCACATTGTCAAAGCTTTCATAGTGCCGTTAGAGGAGAGGATGTTGTATATTGTGGATATTAAGTGTCGCTGGGGTTTGAGTTGAGTGCATAACTGCTCAAAGTGGGTCAAGGGGCGTGATGCAGCCGAGTTGCCGTTGATAGACCTTAAAAAATGCCGAAGTTGGAAGTATATCCAGGGGGGGCATTCTGGCGATGCATGTTTCGTTGGCAGGGAGATTCTGTCAAGAATTTTGCCGTTGCGGTAGCATTGGTGGGCGAGTATTGCGTCATGAGCCCATATGTGTTTTAGAAAGCCAGATGACATTCCTGGGAGAAAGGCGGGATTGTGTCTTATTGGAGTGAGGGGACCGGGGTTGGAGGAGACTTGAAGCGCTGTGCATGCAGCTCTGAAATAATGTAGCGTTGGGTTGATGAGTGGGTGAGATTTAAATGAGTCGGTGATATCTGAGGCCATTGTCCACGGTAGGAATTGCGTGGGTATAGAGGCGAAGGCATTCTCTATTGAGACCCAATCCTTCTGAGTTGTGTGTGTCGACCATTCTACTATCCTGGTTAGGTGGCAGGCCCAGTAGTACTTTTTAAGGTCAGGGAGGCCTATTCCGCCTTTCGTCTTGTGTTTGTTCAGTTGTTGGAGAGAGAGTCTGGCCTTCCCCTGCTTCCATAGGAAGCTAGAACATAGTTTGTTGTATGTTGTGAAATAGGATGGAGGTATTCTGATGGGGATGTTTTGAAATAAGTATAGCAAATGGGGCAAGATATTCATTTTGATTATCGCGGCTCTTCCGAACCACGAGAAATGGGCTTTGTTCCATTTTTTAAGGTCATCGGCAATTATTTTAAGGATCGTGGAGTGATTTTTGGGAAAGGGGTCCGATATATTTGGGGTTAAATGAATCCCTAAATATTTGATATGATCTCTGGCCCATTGGAAGGGGTAGTTTTGTTTGCATAGTTGGAGTATCTCTGTGGGTAGTGAGATATTTAGCGCTTGAGATTTGGTGTAATTAATTTTGAAATTGGATATGTAATGGAATAGATCTAGGTCTGTCAGGAGATTTGGGAGCGAAATGTGAGGTTCTCGTAGGAAAAGTAAAATGTCATCCGCGAACGCTGCGATTTTATATATACGGTCGCCTATTGGAATTCCTTTGATATCATTATTGTTTTGGATACATCTTAGGAAAGGTTCAAGGGTTAGGACAAAGAGGATTGGGGACAGGGGGCACCCCTGTCTCGTCCCGTTTGTTATGGGGAAGGCGTTCGACAGGTGTCCGTTTGTTCTGACTCTAGCCAGAGGGGTCGTGTACAGGGCCATAATAGCGTTAAACGTCTTGGATTCCAAGATTGCACAGTACAGCCCCTAGATAGTCCCAGGACAACCTGTCGAACGCCTTCTCCGCGTCAAGAGAGAGAAGGAAGCCTTTTTGGTTATGTGATTTGAGCCAGTGTTGGATATTTAGGGCTTTAATTGTATTATCCCTAGCTTCCCTGCCAGGGATGAATCCTACTTGGTGCTTTCCTATGAGGGAAGGAAGTAGCGGTAAGAGACGGTTAGCTAAAATTTTGGCATAGATCTTGACATCCACATTAAGGAGGGATATAGGCCTGTAGTTGGTTACTGAGGTGGTGTCTTTACCTTCCTTTGAGATTACTGTTATGTGGGCTTCTAAAAATCTGTGTAAAGGGGAGGTAGAGAAGGGTATGTAATTAAGAATGCTGAGAAGGTGGGGTTGTATTGTGTCTGCAAATGTTTTGTAGTAAGCGTTTGTAAGTCCGTCTGGGCCGGGGCTCTTGCCATTTTTCAGCTGGTTGGTTGCAGTTTTTAGTTCTTCTGTTGATATGGGTCTTTCTAAGTTTTGGCTGTCCTCTGTGCTAATGCGTGTGGGGTAGTGTGTTTCAAGAAAATTCTGGATTACTGTTGGCCGAGATTGTTGGTTTCTGGTTTTGGTGAGGTCTTTGGGGAGGTTGTAGAGGCCTGAGTAATATTGCTCGAATTGTTTGGCAATGTCAATTGAATTAGATAGAGTGTTTCCTTGGGAGTTGTTAATCGCGTGGATGTTCGCATTCGCTTTCTTAGAGTGGAGTGCTCTGGCCATATATTTCCCGCATTTGTTGCCGAATTCGCAAAAGAGTTTTTGTTGGAGGGTGAATTGTCGCTTAGTTTTTCGGAGTAGTTCCTCTTTTAGTGATTGTCTAAGTGCTGTAAGTTTGGGAAATATCTGTGCGTCTTGGGATTTTTTGTGTGTTTGTTCCATTCTTTTGATTTTTTGTATCAGGTCTGAGATAGTTTTTTGGTGGGCTTTTCGTTTAGCGTTTTTCAGCGCAATGAATTTGCCTCGAATGACGCATTTGTGGGCCTCCCACTGGATGAGTGGGGAGGTGTCTGGGGTTACATTTCTACTAAAGTAGTCCTGGATTGATTCCCTAACTTCTTGGATGTCTTTTTCTGAGGTTAGTAAGGTCGAGTCCAAACGCCAAATTTTGGTGAAGGTTGTTGTATCTGGGAATGTGAGAGTCATTGTTATGGGGTGGTGGTCCGATAGGTACATGGGTTCAATTGTTGTGGAGGTTAAGAACGATAAGTCTTTTTGGGATAAGTATAAGTAATCTATTCTTGAGTGTTTCTTGTGGGGTGGCTAATAAAAGGTAAAATCTTTTTCGGCCGGGTGGATCGTGCGCCAGGTGTCATGCAGGAGGAGTCTTTGTAGTTGTAATTTTATTTGTTTTAGTGCTTTGTAGGGGATGGAGGTAGTGCCTGTTGAGGTGTCGAGCAGAGGGGATAATGGAACATTGAAGTCGCCCCCTAGTATGGTGAGGCCGGATTGGAATGCCGCTAGACGGTGTGCGATGGATCTAAAAAAGGTTACTTGCGCAGAATTGGGGCTGTATATGTTTGCCAGTGTGGTCGGGCGGCCTTGTAGGTGGCCTTTCAGGAAAATGGACCTGCCTTCCTCGTCAATAAGTGAGTCTGTAAGTTTCCAGTCCAGATTTTTGGATATGAGTATGGACACCCCTTTTGTTTTAGCTAGTGGGTTGGTGGCATGGTAAGCTGTGGGGTAGAAGCGATTAGTGATTTTGGGGATCTTTCGTGTGACAAAATGCGTCTCTTGTAAGAATACAATGTGGGCTTTAAGTTTGTGCATTAGATTGAGAGTTTGGCTCTGCTTTTCTGGAAGGTTGAGACCCTTAGCATTGAGTGATACAGTCTTCAGGGTGATTTTTTTTGTGTGAGGTTGTAAATCCGACATGGTGTACAGGGTAGTGGTGATAGGACAGTGCTGATATATATACCTCGATAGGTATATGGGGGCAGTTAGGTTGAGAGGAGAAAGGAAATTGCAAAAAGGCGATGTATTAGACGTGTGAGGTTCTGCCCGAGCGATGGGAGTTTTTCTTTTTTTTTTATTGGGGGGGTAGGAGGGGGTTGAGAGGGAAGGGGGAAGAGTATAAGAAGGGGAGGAGTGGGGCGGGGGAGGTAGAGGGGTAGGGGAAGTTGGGGATCCGGAGGGAGGACTGTATGAGTACAGACCTCTCTACACTTGGGGTACTTCCGGTGTGTGTTGACGGGGAGGTAGAAGTCCCTGTCTTATGGGAGGTTGACGAGAATCGGAGCGGAGGATGAGAGTACTGTGTTGGGGGTGATGAGTCCTGGTGTACCGGGGGGTGTCGAATTGGTCGTCATCAGTTTGATTAAGCCATAAAGGTAAAAGGGGGATTTTCCTTTTTATCTGGGCCTTATATTGTATGGTTATGGAGGTAGAGTCAAGGTCAGTTTCTCGGATGTCTATGGGTGAAGGTCGCGCGTTGCGTGTGGGCTGTGCAGTGGGGCCCCAGGTCACAGGTTATGTTTGTAGTAGAACTTCAACTCTGTGTGACGAGGAGCGATACCTGGAGGGTCAGCGACCTAGTGTTGTGATGCGTTTCGGTAAGGGAGTGTCACGAGTCACTATGTTTCTACCAGAATATAGAGGTTTTGAACTGGACACTTTGGGAACATTGTGGGGGTCATATGTTTGTTAGACCATCTTTCATTGTCTGATTAAGTCATAGATAGCAATAACCATTAAACCATTAAACTGAAACCATTAACTAAGGCCATGGAGCGGCGAGGAGTGACTAATTTCACAGCTGTAAAATGATAAATGGGTGTTGTCATTTTAGGTTGATTGTGTAAGTGTAGATTTGGTATGTGGGGAATTTACCCTTATGATAGGGTTTGTTGTGATGTTTGAAAGGTGAGGTGTGGGGTCACGCCTTGTCGCTCCCTGGGGAGGGTCTGTGCCATTTTGAAAAATGTAAGGCTATTGCCCTGGCTCAGGCCATCGCATTAATCAAGAATCTTAAACTTAACAAGACATAATTAACCAACATGCGGAACAACATCTTCAGTGTCTCTGTGGAGAGAACATGTAGACTTCTGCAGGTCCTGTGGAGAGGATGGGAGATCGGAGTAGAAGAGGGCAAGGTTGGGCGTACCATATCGGGGAAGGTATCTGTGAAGCAGAATGGGGTCACAGAGCGGGTGGAAGGTTGCCCGTTAAGAGTAGAAACTGGTGCATATTGGATTGAACAAACGTCTTTTGGGAAGCAGGCATTGTTTCAGTGCGTTCAAGTACTCGGAAAGTTTAGTCTCTGGTTTGTGCCCGTTTTGTGTGTCTATAGCGATGTGTGGATGTTGTCCGAGAGTCTTTGCGGTGTGGTAAGTGAAATAGGTGTGTAGGTGTTTTACCTGTAGTCCTGGAGATATGAATAGGAGAGTTACCCGAGACCGAGCCTGTTTCGTGGGCCTCATAGTCTGTTGGGGTTCAGGCGAGAGTTCTTGTTGATGCGAACGTTCAAGTCCATGGGATCATCCACGAATTCAAAGGCCTGGAGAAAGAGAAAAAGAAGAAAGGGCAGGGGGGTAGAACACAGGGGTGGGGAGAGGAGGAGAGGGGGGATACAGCTGGGATAAGCAGATCGACTTAGTATTGGCTGGTTGGAGGGTGTCGAGAGAGGCTCACTCCGTGTTTCTTTGCTGTGGATTTGTCTCATTGGTTTGTCGCTTCTTTGGGTCTGGTATTTCTCTATCCAGAGTAGTCATAGATGTTGATAGGGTGACGGTCTCAGGAACGGTGGGTAGTGTGGGTTGCATGTAAGTCAAGAGGCATGCTGACTCTGATCAGTGTTGTCTGGGTCTTCTGTGAGCTGGAGAGGAAGTGGGGCTGTTGGTCGTAGCTTGTCTGGTTGTGGGTGAGCTGGTGTTCCTTGGCAATGTGGATCTCCGACGTCTGATGTGAAATTCATCTCGAACTGGGATGGCATCTGTGGAGGTTGTTCTCCTTAGGTTCCCAGTGTGATTGCTGCTGTACCAGTCTGGGAGGTCTAGAAGCGGTAGGTTGAATGTGTCGCAGAAGGATCGCAGGTCTTCTCTAAAGCGAATGGTGGCCGATTGGTTCTGGAAAGATGCAGATAAACAGAAGGGAAATTTCCATCTATATTGAATGCCCTTCTCTCGAAGGAGGTCTAAGAGCGGGCGTAGTACTCTTCTGTTGTTAAGTGTAATAGGAGAGAGATCCTGGTAGAGCTTTATTTCCGTACCACGGAATAGAAGGGATTGGCGATCTCTGGCTCTGCGGAGTATGTCCTCTTTAATTTTGAAATTGACGAGGCAGCAGATCACATCCCTTGGGGGATCAGTGTCTCTTCTTCTGGGCTTCAGGGCCCTATGTATGCGCTCTAGCTCAATTGGTGTTTCTGGCGGTCTGCCAAGTAAATCATTGAATATGGCGATGGAGGCGTGTGCGATTTGATTATGTTCAATGGTTTCAGGCATACCTCTTATTCGTATATTATGACGGCGTCCGTGGTTTTCTAGATCTTCCAAGTGTCTCTGCATGTCTCTCATCTGGGTGTTTTGGGAATAAACAGAATCTTGAAGTTGTCGTATTGCTGAGCTGTGTACAATTGTGGTTTCTTCTATGTCTTCAAGCTTGTGGTTCATGGACTGAATTTCTCTCTTTAATTCAGAGATGGCTGAGGTCATGGCTGCTGTTAAAGAGTCCTTTATATCTTCTGCCACTAACCTTAGGTCTGCCATAGCAAGTGGTTGTTGCCTCCTGGGAGAGTCCCGTTGTTGCTGGGAATCGCTGCTTTGTCTCCTTGGTGGACTCATGCTGGAGGAGCATGCTGCGGCCTGGTAGGCCCGATCTGAAGCCGGGGACTCGCGTGATTGCGAGCGGAAGATTTCGGGAATACTGCGGCCGGCTCGGGCGTTCGAACGCCTGGGGGACCGCGATCGTGCTGGGGACGGTTCCCTTGAAGTTTTCTCCATCTTGGAGCTGATTCTGAGGCGGATGGCTAGTAGGTGAAGGTTGTGAGATCCCCCGGTCTGCAGGAGCTCAGGGATTAAGCGTCCATGCCGCTCCGACGCCAAGCCACGCCCCCCCAATGTTTCTTAGAGCATGGCAACCTTGGATTACCTGGCTTCATATATCTTGTCAGCCCATATGACTTGTTTATTTATCTCTATGTCTGATGGTTTTCTTGTGTCTTCTGTATACGCTGGGACAAAATGTTCTAACTGTAAATTACAGGCCCCTTTTTTCTTTTTTGTATTGATTGCACTCAACTCATTTTACCTGGTTCGATTTTGTATTGTTTTATTCAAAATCCTAATAAAAATCAATTGATACAATTTATTTTACTATATATTATCCTGAAAATATGTATTTTATAAATGGCTGCTCACAAATTGTGTGGCATAAAAATGTGTAATGGTCAGAATTTTATTCTTCAGGGGCTATCAGAAAATATACAATGATTGTATCAGTAGTTTTCTAGCAAAAAAAAGTCTGATTTTTAACATGTGTGAAAAATTAAAAAAAGTCTTAGGAAGTGGCTAAAAGGCTCATCACACTAAGGCAGGGATCCTCAAACTACGGCCCTCCAGCTGTTGGGGAACTACACATCCCATGAGGCATTGTAAAACTCTGACATTCACAGACATGACGAGGCATGATGGGAATTGTAGTTACTGAACAACTGGAGGGCCATAGTTTGAGGACCCCTGCGACTAAGGGAAAAGGAAAAAAAGTAAAGCCCTAGAGCAGCTTTTCTCAACCTATTTAACACAGAGGAACTTGTTATTCAACTTTCAGGTCCCAGGGAACCCCTTCTAATAATTACTAGATCCACAGCTCAGGACACATTAGCATGGTGGTCAATGGGAATAATGAACCCCTTTAAAAATAGCTAAAAGAATCATTGGTGCCAGTGGTAATTTACCTGAGAGGCAAAAAATGCTCAATGCTCAAGAAACCCCTAATGACCTGGGGTCCCATGGAACCTGTGGAGCCCTGGTTCAGAAACATTGCCCTAAAGTGTAAAACACCAAGTTACTTATATCCACCATTAAAGTCAAACATAAACCCAGTGTAATTTTGACTGTTGCCACTTTTATTGAGAAATTAATGCAATGGGGTTGATTAATTAAAAAGAGTGCAAAATCTGGTGCAGCTGTGCATGGTAGCCAATCAGCTTGTTCAATTAACCACTTCCTCACCACACTATAGCCAAAAGATGGCTACAGCATGGCTCTGTTGTTCATGGACACCCTTCCAGAACCATGCCCCCCCCCCCCCACGCTCCCCCTGGGGCATGCATCTGGTGTGCTCTGTGATCACTGTGTCCTTCAGACACAGCCAATCACAGAGCAGGGTAAAGTGCCAGTCAGAGCAGTCCTTTACCATGTGATCAGCTGTGTTTAATTACAGCTAATCACAATGTAAATAGACTTTCAGTCGAGTTTAGTCAGTTATCTCAGTTTTATTTATCGGTTTTGACAATTATTGGCAATACTTTCCTCACGGGCTGTCACAGCGGGAGGAAATCAGAGCCAGTAACCGGCCAGTGTCACTGGGGACATGTACACAGATAATCAGTGCAGCCCCATCAGTGTCAATAAGTGCCCATCAGTGTCCAACAATGCTGCCATCAGTGCCGCCTATCAGTGCCCACCAGTGTCACCTTTCAATGCCCATCAGTGCAGCCTCACCAGTGCCCATTAGTGCCACCTCATCAGTGCCACCTCATCAGCGCCCATCAGTGCCCCCTCATCAGTGCACATCAATGTTGCCTCATCAGTGCAGCTTCATCAGTGCCCATCAATGCAGCCAATCAGTGCCGATTAGTGCAGTCTATCAGTGCCCATCAGTGCAGCCTCATCAGGGCACAGCACTGAAGGAGAAAAATTACTTATTTGCTAAATTTTATAAGAGAAAAAAAAAAGTTGTTTTTTTCATACATTTTGGTCTTTTTTTGTTTGTTTAGTTTAGTGCTTAGAAAATATAAAAAAACAGTGGTGATTAAATACCACCAAAAGAAATCTCTATTTGTGTGAAAAAATGATAAAAATTCCATATGGGTACAGTGTTACATGACCGCGCAATTGTTATTTAAAGTGCGACAGCGCTGAAAAATTGGCTTGGACAGGAAGAGGGTGAAAGTGCCCAGTAGTCAAGTGGTTAAGCTTTGACAAAAAAATTGGAAGTTCTATGCAGAGCTGCACCAGATCTTTAGTAAATTAAAGTTAAATTAAATGCTGTGAACAAGGCCACAAGCGGAAACGCGTCTGCGTGTTCTGTTTTTATGCGTATGGAATAAAAGCATATTTGGACATCGTATTTTCAGTGTGCCGGCTCATTCGTTGTATTCCATATTGTCTGTTGGATGAAGAGGAACACCCGGAACCAGAGCACCTGATTCAGGTGTGCATCAGCTTACACTGATTCATGAGTGTTCCTGGTGTTCTGAGCGGTGCACCTTTGCTGTTTGTAGTAAATTAAAGTGGATGTAAACCTTTCATATACCCAGTGACGTGAACAGCCTTAGATGATACACAAAGATGACACAAACCTCTCTATATAAGTCTTACAGGTATATCTTCTGTCTGAACCATGATATACTGTTTAGTAAGTGCACATTCAGTTAGATTTTCCACTTCCTCCTTCCTATATAGGAGGAGATGATTCCTGGACACTGTGAGAAAGCTGATTGGAGGATAGGTACACACCCCTCCCCACACATGCAGAGGTTGCCTGTGTATAGTTTAGCTGTGTGCTAATCTATTTTAAGCAACCTCCCCCGACTCTAATTTCTATGTCCCGACTTCCAGAACAAGTGAGAATTTCATCAGGCTGATAACAGAGCTGCAGACGAAGAGACAGCTACGGGACATAGCTATGCATAGAGAGATAAAAAACACTACAGACAGATATGCCCAGCTGAAATTTCATGAATCGGGTTTACATCCACTTTAACCCCAAAGTAAAAGTCATATCCAACAATCAGCCAGTATCCATAAATAAAACAACCCATTCCATTTATACAAAATAAAAACAAGTAAAACAAGAACATCCACAACAAATACTGTATCAATCTGTGTTTATTCCTCCTATTTTAGTAGGCAGTTGGGATGTACACTTTGTGGCTCGTTGAACCCTTTATTGCACTCTACTGATTATATAGGTGGACAATCACTGGTTATGGATTCAAGGACAGCAGAGCAGCTATAATCAAGATAGTCCAGTGAAGGTCGGAGTGATGGATGTGTCCTCCATTGAAGGCTCCTCCACATCTCCGTGTTGGTGGAGGGATATTTTTGACATCACTGAAGGTTACATCCACATATTTGCTGATCGACGCTTGGTAGGTTGTCACCAGGGTGTACACCCCAGGGTAATTTGGTTCAGCACAGCCAATGCCCCAGCTTACGATTCCAACCTGGTACCAGACTCCCCGGACTTCACACACCAGAGGTCCTCCTGAGTCACCCTGGAAGACAGCAACAGCCATCAGCTGCACCAATGTCTATCAGATGTTTCTTCAGAATAATTAAAAACGCTTCATTAAATTCATTTTTCTGTCATATTGATTCATTATATATTTTGGCAATGCTGTCACCACTATCCCCACCTCTTCCCTGATATACCTGATGACAGTTCAGGAAGATATCATTTGGCTAGTGATACTTTCAGGATTGGTCACGTGCGTTGGGTCATTATTTTTGTTTTGCGAATTAGCAGGCGGTGGACATCAGGGTTGACTATGGATTAACAATAAGGTGCTTTTTCTGTAATTTTTTTTGTTTTGATGAAAAAACAAATAAAATGTCAGGGTCATTTTATATCCAGGTTTCAATCCAATTTTTGTGACCCCTATGTACACCTTAGGTCCCTTGCAAACTAGTGGATAGATCGGGTTCTGCTGTCTGTTTTTCAGGTGGACCCAAATTGACCTTCCATTCTCCTCTATGGAGCAGCAGGTATAAACAGGCATGTGTCCTTTTACACCCACCTACATCCAATCTGATCCACTAAAAATAGATGGATGGGGATCCATTCCTCTTCCATCTAATGGATTGGATTGGGTGTAAAAGAGCAGGCGGTCTGTTTGCACCTGGCCGCTCATAGAGGAAAGTGGGGAGGAGAGGACACAGACCAGCCATCTGACTGCTCAGCGGGGATCAGTGGAGAAATCCCCCGCTGAACAAATGGACTGCTGGTGGAGTCCACCCCATGAGAAAGGGGCCTTACTCATTTATCTAGGGAAGAACTGGTATCTGGGTTCTTCCAGATACTGATAAGCCCCCTGCCACAAACTCTCACAACTACTTGCCAGGGTTGTTGGAAAGTAGTCCTTGTCATCAGGGGGACAAGGTGCTTTACCAAGGGGGGTCTTATGTTGAGGGCAATGGGGGTAATCACTTTGTAAATGCTCTGGGGGAGTCTGTGTATCAGTTACATATTTGTGTCCCTACCTAATATTATCTGGTTGAGGCATTATTATTAACTACTGGATGAGGCCCTTGTTTTCAGCAAATGGGATAGAGTGTTTTTCGTTCCTCCCAGGTTGAGAGCATGTGGCCTGGTATGGTAATTTTTGCATGAGAAATCCCCTTAAAAATCCATACCACAATCAAAGGCAATTCTTATTGTTTTCATTATTTTAAAATGTGCCATTTGCAAAAAAATAATAAATACAGTCTAAAATACTGGCCGATTACATTTATTGCCAGCTTAGAAAAAAAAAAAAAAAACACTGACCCCTCCAAATGTCCCCCACAATACATAGCAGATCATTAGAGCAGTCTGTGTGCTGTTTTTAAAAAAATAAAAAAACTGTAAATAACCTATAATTTGCCAGCAATTATAAACATTTTTTCCTTCCATAATGTCAGTGGTTCTGCAGCACTGCCCATACATCATGTGCCCCTTCACAGGCAGGATTAGGACACCCCCAGGTTTGTTATTTAAAGGAACTAAACATTTTTAATGCTCCCGTTTAAAGGATCAAAGTTCAAATTTTTGGGCAGAATTTTACTATCAAACCAAACAGAAGCATTTTCCAGTGCCATTTCCTGGCCTAGCCATCCCAATGTGCTCTTTCTCTCCCTTAAAGTGGAAGTAAACCCATCGATTTTAAGGCCTCATACACACGGACGTTTCTTAAAAAATAAACAAAACGTCGAACCCGACGTCAAGGAAAAAAAAATCAGCGTTTTTCGGCATTATGCATTGGCGTTAGTGAGCATTAGTCAGCGTCGGCGTCAATAGGCGTTTTTTAACCTCCTCCCGCCCGCGCCATAGCCGAATGACGGCTACAGCGCGGCTCTAAAATGCCGGGAGGACGTCAATAGACGTCCTCCCATTTGGCTTGTGTTGGGCGCGCTCCCGCGGGCGCGAGCGGCACGTGCACGCGCCGCTCGCACCCGTGGGAGTGTGCCCGCGGGTCGGGCGGACCCGATGTCCGCCGGAGACCCGCGATCTCCTTTCAGAGAGGAGGAACGGGGAACCGCCGAAGTAAACCCGGCGGTTCCCCGTTCTGTGACAGGGGACAAGCAGATCTACTGATCCCTGTCACTGGGATCAGTTAGATCTGTTATGTCCCGACCAGCCCTGCCCCCCCACAGTTAGAACACACCCAGGGAACATATTTAACCCCTTCACTGCCCCCTGCTGGTTAACCCCTTCACTGCCAATGACATTTATACAGTGATCAGTGAATATTTAAATTTCTGATCGCTGTATAAATGTCATTGGTCCCAAAAATGTGTCAAAAATGTCCGACATGTCCGCCCCGATATCGCAGTCCCGATAAAAATCGCAGATTGCCGACATTACCAGTAAAAAAAAAAAATATATTTATATTGGATATTTATTATAGCAAAAAGTAAAAAATATTGTTTTTTTTTCAAAATTGTCGTTCTTTTTTTGTTTATAGCGGTGATCAGAAATGACGCAGAGGGGATCAAATACCACCAAAAGAAAGCTCTATTTGTGGGAAAAAAAGGACGCAAATTTTGTTTGGGTACAACGTCGCACGACCGCGCAATTGTCATTCAAAGAGCGACAGCGCTGAAAACTGAAAATTGGTTCGGGCAGGAGGGGCGTTTAAGTGCCCAGTAAGGAAGTGGTTAAAAAAAATCATCGCTCTGCTATTTTTCAACCTAAAAACGTTGGTGTCAAAAAACGCCGGTATAATATTAGTTGGCGTTTGTTGGCGTTTTGCGGCGTCGGCGTCAAAAAATGCCAAAATGTTACAGCCTCAGAACGCGCTGGCCGTGGGTTCTAGTTTCAGCTCACTAACGCCGAAGCTATCTACAGCTCAAAAACGTCGGCGTTTTTATGGGGCCATTGACTAACATGGAGAGCTGCAAAAGACACCAGAGTCAAAAAACGTCCGTGTGTATGAGGCCTTAACATTTAAAAAAACAGTTACATTCCCAGCACATTCCTGGAATGTAACTGTCATCATGGCAGTTGTAGATTAAACAGAGGCCAAGATGGCAGCTTCCTTGGCTGAAAGCGATAGGAGGGTTTACTACCACTTTAACTCTTTCACAGGATGTTTAAAATCTTGTCAGTTTATTTATAACTTTTAACCACTTCCGCACCGCCCGGTGGCAGTTTGAAGTGGAATACTGTTGTTATGGTAGCAGATAGCTACCATAACCCCCGGTATATTTTTTTTTCAGCAGGCGATTCTGCATCTGATAAAAGTGGTCTTAGCGGCGGATTTGCCACGAGATCACTTTTATCAGCGGTGGGAGAGGTGCCCCCCCCCACCGCTTTCCGGTCATCTCCGCCGCTTACCGGACCCGTCGGCAGCGGCGGAGATGATCGCGACCCCCCCCAGTGTCCGTGAGCCCAGTGAGCGGCTGAAGCCGCTTACTCGGCTCCATAACATGGCTGGGCGGAAGCGACGTCACAAGTCAGTTAGTTAGAAGCAGGATAGGCTTCTTTAACCGCTTCAGATCCGCGCTATAGCCGATCTGCTTTGCTGGGAGGCTGTCAATAGACGTCCTCCCCTTTTGTCCACCGGAGACCTGCGATCTGGTTACAGAGAGCCAGAACGGGGAACTGCCGATGTAAACACGGCGGTTCCCCACTCTGTGAGGGGGGACATGACAGATCTGCTGATCCCTGTGATCGGGATCAGTTAGATCTGTTATGTCCCTGTTAGCCCCACCTCCCCACAGTTAGAACACATACAGGGAACACATTTAACTCCTTCAATGCCCCCCTAGTGTTAACCCCTTCCCTGCCAATGACATTTATACAGTAATCAGTAGACATTTTTAGATCTGATCGCTGTATAGATGTCATTGGTCCCAAAAAAGTGTCAAAAACGTCAGACAAGTCTGCCGCAATATCTCAGTCCCGATAAAAATCGCAGATCGCCGCCATTACCAGTATAAAAAAAAATAAATAAAAACGCTATAAACCAATGCCCATAGTTTGTAAGCGCTATAACTTTTGCACAACCCAAGCACTATACGCCGATTGCGATTTTTTTTTTACCAAAAATATGTAGAAGAATATATAACGGTCTAAACTGATGAATAAATTCGTTTTTTGGGAGGAGGTGACAAGGGAGCTAGAGAGCAGAAGGGCTTGGGAGGACCTAAGAGGGCGGCTTGGTTGGTATTTTGAGACCAGGCTAGAGATGTAGCTGGGGGCAGAGTTGTGGATGGCTTTGTAAATTAATGTCAGTAGGATGCACATTTGCATTTCTGCAATGCATGGCAAAGCATGCATTTCCTGCGCAGTTTGCCATGCATTTGGAATCACACAGATGTGAATGGAGCCTCATTGTTCTTGTGTAAATGCACCAATTTCACTTTCAGGCCCCTTTCACACCTAGAGTAGTAGGAGTGCACGTTTTGATATCAATGGCCTGGGCTATACCTGGCAAGGTAGCTCTTGCTACTGCATTTGTCGCCTGTTTTTTCATGTGGCAAAATGTGTGTTTATTTCTGTGTTTGTTGTGCCATTAACAATTAATGACAATGAAAGCGCAACTAGTTAATTTTAGGTGCATAAATGTGGCCATACACTATACAACAGGAGAGCCCAACCGCTGGCCTGCAGGCCACATGTGACTTGCGGAGCCATCTGATGTGGCCCACCACCTCCTGCTCTAGAATGGCAGGTTGGCAAACCCAGATTGCGGGTCCTGACCCGCCATCCCTGGGAATTAGTGTGAAGATCGGAGCTGGCGCTAGAGGAAGCAGAGCCAATGCTTCCTGTATAGCGTTGAGCCCTGTCACAGGCGGAGTGATACCAAATGTACTACGCCTGTGACAAGAGCGATACAAGAAGCATTGGCTCTGCTCTCTACTGCAGCTGCATGCTTCCTCCAGCACCAGCTCCTGTCACACAGATGCTTGGGGATGGCGGGTTGGGAACCAATCAGCAAAACCCAGCAACAGCACCCACCAACAGCAACAACCAATAGGACCAACCAGCAGTAACCACCAGCAGTACCCACTAGCAATACCTAGCAAAGTACCCACCAACAGTACCAACCAGCAGTAATAGCCAGCAGTACCCACCTGCAATACCCAGCAACAGTACCCACCAACAGTACCAACCAGCAGTACCCATCAGCGATACCCAGCAACAGTACCAGCCAGCAGTACCCACCAACAGTACCAGCTATCAGTACCCACAAACAGTACCAACCAGCAGTACCAGCCCGCAGTACCTGCCAGCAGCACTTAGCAACAGTACCAACCAGCAGTAACAGACAGCAGTACCAGACAGCAGTACCCATCAGCAGTACCCACCAGCAGTACCAGCCCTGGAGGACAGCCAGCAGCAGCCACCAGCCATACCCGCCTGGGTGATAGCAGCAGCCAACGATACCCTCAGGAGTCTTGAGGAAGAAGTGAAGATTGAGGCCAGCTGAGGTGCAGGTAAACTGCAGCCCCTTTCACACGATCGGGTCTGCCTGTCTGTTTTTCAGGTGGACCATATCTGACCCTCTATTCACCTCTATAGAGCAGCAAATGTAAATTGACTTGTGTCCATTTACACCCATCTATCTCCAATCCGATCCACTTAAATAAACAGAGGGGATCCCTCCCCTTCTGTCTGGGCAGATCAGAGGGCCCATAGAGTAGAGTCCGTGTCTGGGCTGTGTCCGTGTCTGCTCTGCATATGCAGAGTGGACGTGGACCTGTCATCTGCCCGCTCCGCTGATTGTGGCCCGCAACTGGTTACCAAGTCGCTAAAGTGGTCCTCGCTCTTTAAAAAGGTTGGGCACCCCTGCTACACAATCTGATTGTACAATCTCTGTACAACCTCTTTTACAGTAGATTTACCAAAACTATAATAGAAGGACACCCCATCTATCCAATCACTCTGTATGAAATTAGACAGTCCCTTGCACTACATCAGGTGTGTCCCGTGGGCTGCATGTGGCCCCAGGGAGTCTAGCAAGCAGCCTGAGCCCTTCTGAAGGGATCCTGGGGAAGTCAGGCAAATGCACGCAAGGAGGAATGCAGGGGGTGTGCTAATAAGGTCAGCTGGTCAGCTGGACCATTTTAATAGATGAAAACGAAATTGCTGATCCAAACACCCAAATATTTGTAAATGACAATCATGGAAATTCTCAGGGGTTCCTAAAGTTTTGCATACAACTGTATTATATACTGTATATATATGTATAGTTCTAGCCCAGGTCCTCTGTACCACAATTCTGCTAGGTACTGTAGATCTTCAAATGATTTGTTACCTATTATTGTATATCTTGGCTACATTTTATATGTAATATACCCATACTGTGCAGCGATACCAATAGCAACTCTTCAATCAACCAAAATAAGGGTCATAAATAGTAAATAAATGTATATATATATATACTCAAAGTTTATAAATAAGAAGTGCTAGTGCAATATTAGACCAATATACTGTGCAGATAATATAAAAATGTGCATTCACTTAATTTATAAATACATTAGTATATAACAATATCAATTCGTGCAAAACCAGTTGATAAATACAAAGTGCTGGTGCTTAATAAATCAATAATAGCAGCAAAAGTTCATCAGAAAAAATTGTGGTAAAATTGACTGAAGTAAATCCATTGGGGCCAGAGGGAAGCCCGCAAGCAAAGAGGAGAGGATAAACATTGTGAGACCACGCCAGTTATCTGCCTTTTCCCCAGGTGGGGATCAATGCTGTTTTCACTCATTATTGAGGTGAGCAGTTAGCGGGACTGGTGGAGGAGAGCACATGCACTTTCTGTAGGAATCTTTGCACAGTTTGGGACTTCTACCTCTTTGGATTTACTTCAATCAATTTTACCACTATTTTTTCTGATGAACTTTTGCTGCTATTATTGATTTATTAAGCACTAGCACTTTGTATTTATCAACTGGTTTTGCACTAATTGATATTATCAGCACAGTATATTGGTCTAATATTGCACTAGCACTTTTTTAGTAACCTATTATTATAGGTTACTATTATTAACCTGGTATTATTTTTTTGTACTGCTGCACTATCAGTATGTATATATATATATATATATATATATATATATATATATATAATGGGTACGGAAAGTATTCAGACCCCCTTACATTTTTCACTCTTTGTTATATTGCAGCCATTTGCTAAAATCTTTTAAGTTAATTTTCCCCTCATTAATGTACACTCAGCACCCCATATTGACATAAAAACACAGAATTGTTGACATTTTTGTAGATTTATTAAAAAAGAAAAACTGAAATATCACATGGGGGTCCTAAGTATTCAGACCCTTTGCTCAGTATTTAGTAGAAGCCCCCTTTTGATACTTTTTGAACAACGTAGAAAGGGTTTTTCTGAGTACCGACATAATCTAGTTTTCCCCCGAAGATGATTTATGACTCGTTTCCCAGACTTATGAATCCTGGGGGTACACTATAAAGTCAAAAAGAAAAA